>PVKV010013460.1:0-61414 GCA_004027835.1 Alouatta palliata
TGCTATCCCTCCCCAACTCCCCACCCCCTGCTGTCCCTCCCCTTTTTCCCCCCAACAGACCCCAGTGTGAGATGCTCCCCTCCCTGTGTCCATGTGTTCTCATTGTTCAACACCCGTCTATGAGTGAGAATATGCGGTGTTTGGTTTTCTGTTCCTGTGTCAGTTTGCTGAGAATGATGGCTTCCAGGTTCATCCATGCAGCACAGTTTACAATAGCAAAGACCTGGAACCAACCATATATTCTTTTAGCTTTTTACTTTCTAACTTAAATATGCCTATTTTTTGAAGTAAACTGGAAGATGAGGAGGAAAAAAGAAAGAAAGGTATACATAGGTGAAAAATTCAATGGCCCTGGAGAGAAAGAGCTGCCTCAAGGATGAATAGGAAGGGGAAATGGGCCTGGAGCTGGTGATTCAGAACTCAAGGGGCCAAGATCAATGGTAGGCAGAAAGATAAAGGGGGCAAGTGAGAAAGAAGGAATCTCAAAACTGAAATGGAAAAGCTGAGCCAAAGGTAGGAAGAGGGAGGCATGGAACCTGGGGGATAGGGAAGGGATTCGAAAGAAATATAAAAATGTTGGCACCAAATGTGTAAGAGAAGGCTACAACTGAGTGAGACAAACCAGAAGCTCAAAGAAAGGTGGAGTCTAAGGAGGAGGTATGGGGATGGGGCCTGAGTGGATGAAGGGGATAAAGAGGTATATCGGACACTCTTGGTTACAATATTTCTGTCTCCCCTCCACTTCTTCTTTCCTTTAGGGAACATTAAGAAACACTGTATAGTAACCAAGCCCGAAATTGTGGCCCAATAGACCACAGACCTACAATGCCTTACCTACAAACCTTGTTGCCGTGTGTGTTTTGAAATTCAGAATTATTTGGATTTCAGAGAGGTAACATAAGCATACACTAGACATTAGGCAACATAGCTAGTGAGGCCTGGGGCAACACCCCATAAACAAACACATTAACGTTTCTGCAGTGAAATGTATGATTTATTACACTTGGTGGGCTGGATGAAGACTATGAAATAGCCTGAAGTTAGTTCAGGTTTGGTTTTGTCCCCAAAAGCATTTTGATGCCAAACTACTAAAACACAAACAAACAAACAGCCTTTTGATTTTCAGAGCCTTTTGAACTGTGTGTACTGCTTATGTCTTATTTTTGAATGTGGGTCATGGGCACATGGCTGTTTTCATATTACTGTTCATACCTTTTGTATGTGTGAAATATAAATTTTTTAAAACTTTTGAATTGCCTAGGCTCATATCTGTTCTGAGAGGGAGGATTACACAATATTAGATTCATAGGCTTACTAAACACTTGTGGAATTGGACTAACTTGATCTAGCCCTCCCACATGTATTCTTTGTTATCTTTGCCTTAGAGGAAGCAACAGATGCTCTTCTAGTTAGAGAGGTTAGTCCGGTTATAAATATAAGTAAGAGTTAAGCTGGAACCAAGCCTGTCCCTAGGAAAAATGCCTTCATTCCTTTATTCATTAACTCGACAAATACTGAGGATTACTGTGAACTGTACTAAAAGCTAAAAAACCATAGGAGGTACCATATAAACAAAGGTCTATCTCTTCCATCGAGAAATTGATAGTCTGGTGGAGAAGATGAGCTGCTCACGCCTACCTGTGATTTAATGGGCTGAATGCTATGGGAGAGGCATGGTGTGCCATGGGAGCTCTAAGCAGATGTGCTGTCTGCCCAGCATGTGGATACCGATGCATCCCTGAAGAGTTTAATAGACGAACTGGGGTTACAGCAGTCTCCACACTGTTACCATCTAAAATGGCAATCTGTTTTCATTGTTCCATAGCCTATGGAGGATTGGGTCTTCATTAAATTAGATTTCTGAGGTTTTTCTGTATCCAAGAAGGAGGGCAATGGAAGGCCACATTCGGCACCATCTAGTGCTTAATGAGTGCCATCTCGGATGGCCCCCAAAGCAAAGAGTCAAGGGCTCCTGCATGATAGTTTAAAACATTCCCTGACCTGAGAGTTCCTGCTCCAGACACTCCTGCCCCAGTAACTTACTTCATCAAAAACAAGGGCTTTTCCTGGAGTCCAGAGATAGCTGAAGCTGAGCCTCTTGGTTTACCTCTTCCTTGATGTGGCCTATTTCAGTTCAGCCTGGGGCTATACTGTGATGTGGGTCACTAGATTTTTCATCCATAAAATTGGGATAATAAATAAATTGATATACATAAAGTAGTTAAAACAATACTTGACACATAGTAAGCACCGTAATGGTGTGCCCCCTAACTATTAGGTTGATGTCAGGATTAAATCAGATTACCAGCATAAAGTGCTTGGCACTCAGTAAATGTTAACAGTTATTATTTATCTCACACTAAAGCTAGAAGGAGTTTTTTGAAATAGTAAAAATGATCAGGTCACTCCCTGTGCTTAAAACCTTTTGACAACTCCTCACAGTCTCTAGGTAATAGTAATTATAGCTTATATTTATATAGCATTTAATATGTATCAGATATTCCTCTGGGATATATATATATAGCCAATAACCAACAAAGAACTGAAGACTAGAACAACTACGTGTAGGAGCTTGGAAATGGATCATCCAGCCCCAGTCAAACCTTGAAATGAATGCCCCAGTCAACAGCATGATTGCACCTTGAGCAAGAACTATCCAGATAAAGCACTCCCAGATTCCTGATCCTTAGAAACAGACTATATATAGATGGAGTCTCACTCTGTCACCCAGGCTGGAGGGCAGTCGTGCAATCTCAGGTCACTGCAACCTTCACCTCCCGGGTTCATGTAATTCTGCTTCAGCCTCCCAAGTAGCTGGGACTACAGGTGCACGCCAACACACCCATCTAATTTTTGTATTTTTAGTAGAGATGGGGTTTCACCATGTTGGCCAGGATGGTCTCGATCTCTTGACCTTCTGATCCGCCCACCTCGGCCTCTCAAAATGCTAGGATTACAGGCATGAGTCACCGCACCCATCCATATTTGTTGTTTTAAGCCACCAAGCCACCTCAAACTTCATTTATTTATTCCTTTATTCATTCAACCAACCAAAAACTATTTAATGAGTACCAAATAGGTGCCAGGCACCATGTTACATATTAGAACCTATTTCTCTGTTCACCCTCTCTTACCTTTGTCTCTCCACATTAACAGTGAAAAGGAACTATCTCCCAATCCCAAAAGCTGACATGAGTTCTCATGTTTCTGTGTGTTTGTGCTGCCAGAGCTCTCCTTTGCCTCTTTCTCAGCCTGGCTATCTCCCACTCTTTCTTAAAGTTGCGTTCCTGTATCACCACCAGTCTCCGTTATGTGCCATGAGCTTCTACTCTATTAGCATTCTATATTTACCGGTCTTATATCATTACCTCACCAGAGTATAATAAACTATTTCCTCGTCCAACCAAATTGAACCTTAGAGGAGGAAGCATGTCTTACTGATCTACATGTTCCCAGTGTGTGCTTAAGGGTATGTGGAATGAATGAATCAATGGGTGAGAGAATGTAAGCTCTTGGGATGGCAGGAATCTTTGTCTTCTTGTTTACTGATGTATCCCAAATGCCTAACACAGTGCCTGGTAAATAGTAACTGCTCAATAAGTATCTTATGAATATTTTAGAAGATTTAATGAAGAAAGAAATAAATGGGTACAAAACAAGTCACCTCATGTTGTCGTCCCACTATCTCACCCAAGCCTATCTTGTTTTAGGCAATGCCCAATGTTCTAATAGTATTCATCTCACCCTTTCTCTCTTTTCAAAATGTATTCTTTACAAAGGACTAATCTTCTTGTGTTCTATTTCTATGTATTTATTTATATTTTATTTTGTTTTTAATTGATATCATAATTGTACATATTTACGGAATTCGGTGTGAGGTTTCAATACATTGTGTGTACATTATATAATGATCAAATCAGGGTAATTAGCATATTTCTCACCTCAATCTTTTGTCATTTATTTCTGGTAAGAACATCCAAAATTTTCTTTTCTAGCTATTTAAAAATATATAATATATTATTGTTGACTGCAGTCATCCCACTGTGCTGTAAACACCAGAACGTGTTCCTCCTATCTAACTGTATCTTTGTACCCAATGATCAGCCTCTTCCCATTCCCCTCTCCCCAGTCTCACTACTCACAAATTTTCTCATTACTTCTATGAGATAACTTTTATATTCCACATATGAGTGAGATCATGAAGTATCCAGCCTTCCATGCTTGGCTTATTTCACTTAACATAATGAAAAGACTAATATTCCTAATTTGTAATTATTAGGCATCTCATACCTGTACCAAAACATCTCATGTACCCCATAAATATATACAACCACATATCCAAAGAAATTAAATTAAAAAATATTTTTAATACAAATAAAAATTTAAAAGGTTAAAAATATATATAAAGAGCTCCTGGAAACTAAGAAGGAAAAGATTAACAATACAATGAAAAAATGAGCAAAGGACATGAACAGAGTGTCCATAGAAAATGAAATTAAAACAGCCCTTGAACATCTGAAAAGGTGCTCAACCACACCCACAAGTATAAATTCAAACCAAACTTACACAGCATTTTCCCGCCTGTTAGGTTTGCCAAAATCTGAAAGTTTGGAAACACTCTGTTGTAAAGTAATGGGGAAATGAGCACTCTCATACATTGCTGTTGGGAATGCAAAATTGTATAACACCACCACCACAGAAGGCAATTTATCAATATTTGTTAATATTTTTAAAAGTATTTCCTCTTCTGGTTATTTATCTTACAGGTCGACCTTCACATTTGAGGAAGCAACTCATGTGCAGGATTATTCCTTGGAGTATTGTTTATAATAGTGAAAGGTTGGAAACAACCCAAGTGTCCATCTATAGGGAACTGAATAAATAAACAATGGTACCTTGGTACAATGTAATGTTATGCAGTTGTTTAAAGAAGTGATTAAGGAAACTGTCTGTACTGATGCTGAAATATCTCCATGATATACACTACATTGAAGAAAGCCAAGATAGGAAAGGGTATATAGCATGCTGCCTTTATGCAAGAAAGGAGAAAAATATGGAAGACTCATGTACATATCTGTACAAATAATAAAAGCTTATACAAGAAGTTAATGAAAGTGGTTACCTACTAGAGGCAAGGGGATTGGACCAAAAAATCAGGTAAATTAAGACAGGGGAGGAGAAAGACTTCTTAATGTGCTCCTTTTACATAGTTTTGAATTTTGAATCACTACTTATTTGAAAACACTACAACCCTTTTTTTTTATACATTCGAAGAGACAAACATTCCCTGAAAAATAGTAATGTGCTTCTCCCAGGGACACTTGCATCCAAACAGGGAATTCAAACAAAAGCCAAAGAAATCAAACATGAATAATGAAATTTTTTTTCTGAAGTGGAGTCTTGCTCTGTCACCCAGATTGGAGTGCAGTGGCACAATCTTGGCTCACTGCAACCTCCATCTCCCGGGTTCAAGCAATTTTCCTATCTCAGCCTCCTGAGTAGCTGAGACTACAAGCATGGGCCACCACGCCTGGCTAATTTTTATATTTTTAGTAGAAATGGGGTTTCACCATGTTGGCCAGGCTGGTAGAGAAGACTTTATTTATTTATTTATTTGTTTGTTTGTTTATTTAGAGACAGAGTCTCTTTCTGTCACCCAGGCTGGAGTGCAGTGGCACAATCTTGGCTCACTGTAACCTCCGCCTCTCCGGTTCCAGCTATTTTCCTGCCTCAGCCTCCTGAGTAGCTGGGATTACAGGTATGCACCACCATGTCTAGCTAATTTTTGTACTTTTAGTAGAGACAAGGTTTCATCATGTTGGCCAGGCTGGTCTCAAACTCCTGACCTCAGGTGATCTGCCCATCTCAACCTCCCACAGTGCTGGGATTCCAGGTGTGAGCCACCGTGCCCAGCCAAATGATGAAATTTCAAGTAGCAGCAGTAAGTATCCCAGCGAGGGAGAGGGGTGGGAGCCTCCTCAGTCCTTCTGAAACCTTATTCCCATTGTGACTTGACTCAGGCCTTTTATTTCCTGAGCTCGGCCCCTGCTCTGATCCCGTTTGCCACCCTGTCTGTACATTCAGAAAACAGAGCTAAGAAGCTAGGTTCCTCTAACCCAGGGCTAACACCAGGCCCCCTAGTTGTCCCAATATTCCCAAATGCTAGCTGTAGGTGGACAAATAAATTTCTTTTACTAATGGAGAATTGAGGTTTTTTGAAGAAATATATGTGGAGCTGAAATGTAGAAAGATGCCCTCAGCCTTCCAGAAACAGAAAAAAAAAGACAGAAAAAGAAAAAGCTGTAGCGATTGACACCAAAGCCTGAGCAATTTATTTGCTGCAAATCTCATAATCATGAATGTTTCAGAGCTGTAATTCTGCCTGATTACTCTATGCTGTCAGGGGGAGTGGAAAAACCCAGAAGATTAATGTTTTGTATGGCAATAAGGTGGCAGGCCTGCAACTCTGAGCTTATCACCCATGAATCAGGAGCTGGGCTGAGAAGCTTCAGGACGCAGCAGCATTTTATAATGATTTTGTGTGTGTGTGTGTGTGTGTGTGTGTAAAGAATGCTGTCAAGCCCAGATTCATTAGTTTCTACTGACACTGGCTTCTTCAGTAAACAGTCAGGCCAAATCTTCCTGTGCCCAACCCCCCTTCTCCAGTTTATTTTGTGGCATCGGAGTATCTGGGGGTGGGTGGTTTGTGTACATGAGGGGCAGGGTTGGTTGAAAGGGGAGAAGCCTCTTCGAGTGTGAACTCTAGCTTCCAACTTTCTGTTAAAAGGCTGGTGCCTCGGGAACTGCTGTAAAGCTACTAAAATGAGAAGCCAGCTTCAGATAGTTGTTTGTAGTTCTTTCAAAAGGCACATTAGGAAAGGGTGGCCCATTTAAGACAAAGACTACTGTTCAGTTGACCTATCTGTTAACCCAAAGCATTTCCACTATAGCACCCAGAATTGATAAATATTCCCATTTAAATAGTAGTACTATCCAAAATTTGAATGTAGAGCTACACTATATATAAGCTGTGTGACTCTGGAAAAGTTACTTAACCTTTCTGAGACTCAAATTTTCTGTAAAATGTGGATAATAATATTTATCTAAGAAGACTGTTGTGAGGATAAAATGAGATAAAGTTATGCATGATGAATGCCTGGCATTTATTAAATAGCCATCATTATTCTAGATATCCTGGGTTCAGAAATTAACTTCATCACTTACTAACCATGTTACCTTAGGCAAGTTACCTAATCCTCTAAATGTCAGTTTTCACATCTGTAAAAACGAAGACAATAATCTTCATAACTCTACGAGGTAGGTACCATTAGCACAAGTTAATTTTTATTTTACATTAAGGATTTTTTTTATTATTATTATACTTTAAGTTCTGGGGTACATGTGCAGAACATGCAGGTTTGTTACATAGGTATACACGTGCCATGGTGGTTTGCTGCATCCATCACCCCGTCACCTACATTAGGTATTTCTCCTAATGCTCTCGGTCCCCTAGCCCCCCACACCCCTGCTATCCCTCCCCTAGCCCCCTATCCCCCAACAGGCTCTGGTGTGTGATGTTCCCCTCTCTGTGTCTATGTGTTCTCATTGTTCAGCACCCACTTATGAATGAGAACATGCGGAAGCAAAAGTTAATTACTTACCACACAGCTTGGGCAATATGGCAAAACCTCATCTCTAAGAAAAATACAATAATTAGCTGGGTGTGGAGGTATGCACCTGCAGTCCTAGATACTCGGGAGGCTGAGGTGGGACATTTGCATAAGCCCAAGAGGTTCACGCTGCAGTGGGCCACGATCACACCACTGTACTCCAGCCTGGGTGACAGAGTGAGATCCTGTCTCCAAAACAAACAAACAAACAAATAAAGACACAGTGCCCAGCATTGTAATCATTCAAGAAATGAGAGCAAGTAGGAGCAGTAGTAGGAGTAGTAACAAGCAGAAGAGGTAGAGGAAGAGGAGAAACAGAAGGAGGATAGAAATGTGCATACAAATTACAGAAAGAAATATTTAGACATAAGAATTTAGGGACATAAGTTTAGACATAAAAATTTAGGGACTCAATTTTTGTGTATTTGTTTTATAGAGACAGGGCCTCGCTCCGTCACCCAGGCTGGAGTACAGTGGTGCAGTCACAGCTCACTGCAGCCTCACACTCCTTGCCTCAAGCAATCCTCCCACCTCAGCCTCCTGAGTAGTTGTGCCTACAGGCATGCACCACCAGGCCGGCTAACTTTTTTTTTTTTTTTTTTTTTTTTTTTTTTTTTTTGTGGAGATGGGAATCTCACTATGTTGCCCAGACTGGTATTGAACTCCTGGCCTCAAGTGATCCTTCCACCTCAGCCTCCCAAAGTGCTGGAATTAAAGCCCTGAGCCACCTCACCCAAGACAGGGTCTTGCTATGTTGCCCAAGCTGGTCTCAAACTCCTGGCCTCAAATGATCCTCCTGTCTCAGCCTTTCAAGTAGCTGGGACTACAGACAGAAGCCACCACGCTCGGCTGAAATTTTGTTTTCAAAATAAGGTTTCTTTTCTGAAAAAAAAAAAAAAAAAAAACATCTCCCCCATTCTCCAGCAATCTCTCTCTCTAAAAATATTTAACTCCACACTCCTTAGTCATTTAGGCTATCTGTCCCCTTCACGTTTTCCCCCAGCATCATCTCCTGCTGTCCCCTTCCCCAATGCTACTGCTTAGACAAGAAGTCCCTTGAGTTCTCATGCCTGGACATGCAGAAATATTTATACTATTCTTATAATATTACCATTTGTAGTATTATTTATCCTATTTATTGAGCACTTGCCACGAGCTAAGCACCTTACATGTGTTATCTACACCAATCTATAGGCTCCATGGGGAGCAAGACCATCATTCTTATCTGTTTACTGCTCCCCTTCCAGTGTCTAGCACAGTGCTTGCCACGTGGAGGGCCCTCAATAATTTTGTTTTTTGAGACAGGGTCTCACTCTGTTGCCCAGGCTGGAGTACAATGGTGCAATCTCAGCTCACTGCAACCTCTGCCTCCCGGGTTCAAGCAATTCTCTGCCTCAGCCTCCCAAGTAGCTAGGATTACAGGCACCCACCACCATGCCCGGCTAATTTTTGTATTTTTAGTGGAGATGGGGTTTCACCATCTTGCCAGGCTGGTCTTGAACTCCTGACCTTGTAATCCACCTGCCTTGGCCTCCCAAAGTGCTAGGATTGCAGGCGTGAGCCACCGCACCAGCCTCAATAAATATATTTGATGCATGAATGAATCTAATCCTCACAATTCTATAAGATAAGTGTAACTATTGTTTCCATTTTACAGAAAAGAAGCCAAGACTCAGATACATAAAGTCATAAAATTTGTAAGTTCGAGCCTCAGATGCAAGTATGTCTGACACCGCAGGCTCTGCTTGGAGCCCTTCCCTTGTTCACCTTACTTTCCCTAATACATAACAGTACTTCTCATGCCTTCCGTCCTCTGCACATGTTGCCTGGAATGTCCTTTTCTCTGTGTTCATCTGATAAATTCATCCTTCAAGACGAATCTACTTTTTGTATTATATCTTATTCTCAAAAATATTTATGGTGGCTTTCAAAATACATAAAATGAGGAAAATATAAAATCATGGCAAAAAAACAAAAACAAACACAAAAAAACTGTGGGTAAGGAAAAGGAACAAAAATCCAGTTGAAGGACAAGATTCACCTAGAAAAATACTTGCGAAAATATTCTTCCATTCTTAGAGACATAGACCACAAATTTATTTCTAAGCTTTCTGGCAGCCAACGCAAAGATAGAAATCTGATTAGTTACAGAATTCACAGAGTCTATAAGTTTAAAAAATACCCTCCTGACTTTAAGAGATAAGGTTTTTTTTTTCTTTTCCTGAGATTTGAGAGAAATAGCCTCTAAAGGTTCCCAGAAAAGAGGGTACCATAAGATGTAGTAGATGGCAATCTTTACAACAGTCCTACAATGAATTTGATAGCCAGTTACTTTTATTTATTTTTTTTTTTGAGATGGAGGTTTGCTCTTTTTTTTTTTCCCCAAGCTGGAGTGTGATGGCACGATCTCGGCTCCTTGCAACCTCTGCCTCCAAGGTTCAAGCGATTCTCCTGCCTCAGCCTCCTGAGTAGCTGGGATTACAAGCGTGCACCACCACGCCCAGATATTTTTGTGTTTTTAGTAGAGATGGGGTTTCTCCATGTTGGTCAGGCTGGTCTCGAACTCCCAACCTGAG
Organism: Alouatta palliata; assembly: GCA_004027835.1. Classification (NCBI taxonomy): domain Eukaryota; kingdom Metazoa; phylum Chordata; class Mammalia; order Primates; family Atelidae; genus Alouatta; species Alouatta palliata. The sequence continues at coordinate 10,247 of PVKV010013460.1, forward strand.
GTGATCCACTCGCCTCAGCCTCCCAAAGTCCTGGAATTATAGACATGAACCACTGCGCCTGGCTAGCAAATTGTTTTTTAAAATATCCTTCATTGCAGGCTACAGTGAGCTGTGATCGCGCCACTGCACTCCAGCCTGGGCAATGGGAGCAAGGCTCCATCTCAAAAAAAAAAAAAACGGGGGGGGCCCTCATTGCAAAACAATGGCTTCCTCTGAGAAATATTTCCTGACTGCCACCACAGCCTCTCAGGCTGGAATAGGGCCCTTCTGTGTTCCCATAATGCCTTATCTTTTCTTCTATCAGGCTGCATTATAATTCTTTTTTTTTTTTTTTTAATGAGATGAAGTCTTGCTCTGTCACCCAGGCTGGAGTACAGTGGTGGGATCTCAGCTCACTGCAACCTCTGTCTTCTGAATTCAAGTGATTCTCCTGCTTCAACCTCCCGAGTAGCTGGGATTATAGGTGCACACCACCACAACTACTAAATTTTGTATTTTTAGTAGAGATGGGGTTTCACCTTATTGGCCAGGCTGGTCTTGAACTCCCAACCTCAGGTGATCTGCCTGCCTCAGCCTCCCAAAGTGCTGGGATTACAGGCGTGAGCCACCACACCTGGCCTGTAATTCTTACATATGTATTCTGTCAGACTGAGAGCTTTTTGAGGACAGGTAGCATACTTTGATTATCCCTATACTTGTGCCTCAATTCCCTTGTCTTTAAAATGGAGATCCTAATGGTACTTGCTGCCTTGGGTTGTTACAATGAGTAAATGAGTTAATGCAGGAAAAATGCTTGGGACAGTACCTAGTGCATGGTGAGCACACAGTAAGTATTAGAATTATTTTATCTTCAGCAAATACAATGTCTCACATCAGGCATTCAATCAATAGGTACTGGATGAATGCATACATAGATCAATGCATAAGCCTATGATGGAAGCTGGTGAATTCTCTTTTCCTAGAGAGCGCTCAAACTATGGAAGAAAACCATTAGAGACCATTAGTGTTAATTTATTTTTTGTTTTTTGCTTTTTTTTTTTGAGATGGAGTCTTACTTTCTTGCCCAGGCTGGAGTGCAGTGTTGTAATCTCGGCTCCCTGCAACCTCTGCCTCCTGAATTCAAGAGATTCTACTGCCTCAGTCTCCCAAGTAGCTGGGATTACAGGTGTGCACCACCGTGCTCAGCTAAGTTTTGTATATTTACTAGAGATTGGGTTTTGCCATGTTGACCAGGCTGGTCTCAAACCCCTGACCTCAAGTTATCTGCACCCTTTGGCCTCCCAAAATGCTGGGATTACAGGCATGAGCCACCATGCCTGGCCCTTAGTAGTGTTAATGTGTTTATTCCACTTAAGTCTTTAATAAAAGGTCACTTTTCAGCGAGGCTTTCTTCAACCCCAGTACCTCAAAACATTTCCTATATCCCCTTCCCTGCTTTATATTTTGCCTTGGCCCTTGACAGGATCTAAGATACTATACGTTTAATTATTTATCATGTTTATGACTCCCTTTCCAATTAGAATGTAAGCTTCCCAAAGGCAGGGATTTTGTTTGTTTCTTGAGAAAGACCTGGCAAATAGTAGATAATCAATAAAACTGATTAAATTGCATAATCATATGGAAACTGGGAAGGGCAGTGCAGAGACTGGGATAGGGCAAGCTCTCAGATTAGTGTGCTGAGCCTACATTTGCATGATCTTAGAGTAAGTGCCTCCTTAAATTTTGCAGCCTAGGCACCCCCTTATTCACCCTAGTCCCAGCCCTGAGGCAGGAAATACACCAGATCACCTAGTGAGGTTCTGTCCACTCCTGGGCAGTGGCATGCTGAGATGTTTATCAACCAACTCTTTTAGGTTGGTAGTGTGGGGGAAGCCTTGATTTGTAATGTTTGCCAATATTCCCATCATAGCCTATTTCAAGCTATCAACAGAATGTTTATGAACAGAGTTGGGAAGAGATGTGCCCAGTGGGCTCTTGAGAGCTGGTACAAGTTGGCTCTAGCACAACACTGAACAGGATTCTTGAACTTTTACTAAATGCAACTGGGGCCAACATAAAAAACAAAAACTGCAAAAAGGAATTAAGAATAATGAGGGGATTAGCATCACCCATTTCCATCACTAAAATATAGCCCAGCAGTGCATATTCTGAATGGAGGGTGATTAGTTTCACTTTCAGATTATGAGGGATAACAGAAAGGAACTTAGTGTTTTTCAAGGACTATGTGCCAATCCCTCTGCCAAGCACACACTCCTATAAAGTAGGTGCTTCTATGATCCCCATTTTAAACAGATGAGGAAACTGAAGCATAAACACAATCAATAATTTGTCCAAGATTGCACATGCAGCAATGGCAAACCAGGATTTAAATGGAAGTATATTTGATTCCAAGGCCCATGTACTTTTTCTTACATAGCATCATACTCTGCTATGGCAGGAATATGGTGACATCTCCACAGGTATGGATTGAGAAGCTTCTGTAGGCCCAGACATGTGTCACAGTCTATAGTTCATGAATTCCCTTCTCTGGATCTGGCCAAATCCGCACTAATTCCAGAAGACTGGGAAGGTGGCTGTCTTGTTCACCTCTCTATGCTCAGTGTCCAGCATGGTGACTGGCGGACAGAAGGCATTCAATAAATAGTTGTTTGAAGACGAAAAGAATAAAAAATGAAATGAAGTAAATGGGGAGAAAGAAATAATTTTTGTCCCACGGATATTGTTTGTGTTTATGGATCACTCAAGAAGACTTTAGATGCAAAATTTTCACAGATTCCTAAGCAAATTATTTCCAACTTCCATTAATTAGATGGAGTTAAAGCCAGCAGTGGATTCCTTTTTATTTATTATGCCAGAGATCATGAAAGCATGGACTCTGGGATAGATTCTGGAATGATCTTCACTGTAGATTTGCTTTCCTAACAGTTACGTGCTTTGGCTGTAAGTCCCTTTGGTTGGTACTCTCTGTGCCCATTCCAGTGTGTGTAAATGACAGGCAGCATTCAGGGATAACTTGAGTGTCAGAAGAAAGAGGCTCAGCCTTCAAAATCACCGTGGCTAGTCCGTAAAGCAGACAATCCTTCCGTGGATAATCGAATAGTGACTAAATGTAGTTACTAGCTAAATGTCAGGGCTCTTCTTCTCAGTACCCTTACCCAGATGTATTTTGTGAGATTTTCAAAAAGAGATACAAACATTGTCTCTAGTTGGAAATTTCCCTCCCCGCTCTTGTTTCTGCTCGTAAACAGAATCAGTGCCAGATCAAAGGTTGCTCAAGCTTAATTATTTTGGGCTGATTCAATTCAATCCCCAATGCCTGGGAATATACATTCTGATGCCCTCAACAGAGGTGGCCTGCCAGCTGAATGCATGCCAAAGATGTGTTTTGCTTGGAATGCTCAATATTTGAACATTTTTTCAGTTAATTGACATAAAAAAAGCAAAGGAGACTCTGCATTTTAAAAACGTCAGTTATTTTGGTTTCTCTTGAAAACTTGGAGGCTCTAGGCATGTAGACTGACTCAGCAACATTGGGCTGGAGCTGAGTAGTGGCTGCCCTGTTTGAACAGAATATGCCTTCACTCCCAGATTCACCTCTGCCCCACCATCTCCTCTTATCTGCTCAGCACTAAGGCAGGCTGTCAATTGCAGTTTGTTATTTCCCTTTGCTATTTCATAATTTGGATGGGCATATGCTCTGTAGTTTGCCACAGAGAGAAGCCCGCCACACCCACTAGATTGATTTTGGTTGCCTACCTGGATCCTGTAATCACTATGTCTGGTTTGAGTCTCTGATCCCTACTGTAAGTGGACAAAGCTGGTCTTAGACATAGGCAGAGCTTGTAGCTGCCAGTGCAGATTGGTGGGACAAGTTGGCAACAGAAAGCCCGCATGCCTCAAAAACAGCTCTCTGGCCTGGTAACCTGCCTGCCTGAAATTTACATTATCAGTCATTTCTTGGGTTAAAGAGCTTAGTCTTCCCCTTCTCAAAGTGGAAAGATATTACCCTGGAGAGGCAAATCATTATCCTGTGATGCTAGTTCCCGGGAACATGCAGGGAAAGGGTCTACATTAGCAGCATCTAAAAAATCACTGGGACTGTGAACACTGGCTTAGGTTACTTCTCTCATCTCCAGCAAAAGAGAGAGGTAGAGAACAAGTAAGGGCACAGGACAAGTAAGCTTTGCTGAAGTGAGGCCATAGAGAAGGGTTCAGAGACTGACAGCATACCCAGAAAGGGCAGGGCCTGGTGGCCAGCACCAGGGTCCTGTGGATAGGTGAGGGATAGAAGGCATGGCTTTGAAGGAGAGAGAAGCACAGAAGAGCATCAGCCTTTTGTGGTCAGTGGGCCCTTCAGAGAAAGAATGAATTTGTTCTTTAGAAAGGATTGCTTGGTTGGGTATAGCTCACAGGTGGTGTGAAGGCCGGAACTCTATAAACAGATTCTCTTGCAGTTACCAGAGGCTATTTTTGCTCCTCGCAACATCATGTGCCAGGCAGACAGTGGCCCTGTTGGAATGCACAGAGAGCAAAGCAACACTGCAATTGGCAGCTCCCTAGAGAGAGCGCTTTTTCTATTTAATTTTTTTTTTTTTTTCCATTTCCAGCACACTCAACACTGGCCCTTCACCATTCCCATCCCACAAACCTGGCATTTATTAGCTACAGCTCCTCCCTAGCAGCCTGGGGCCCTAAGTGTTCCATGTGAACCTCAGGCAGGCAGAACCCTCCCAACACCACGCAGCTGTCAAACTAGCTCATCCGCCATTCCCAGCCCTGCTTCTCCAGATACCAGATGGATTCCAGGACTCTCCTGGTTCCTTTGCTTCCACTGCTCACAGGGCATCCCACATGGCAAGACAGGAGGAAGAGGAGAAAATGAGGGAAGTTTACTGAACACAGTTGCTCACTTTTCTGTAATCCTAGCACTCTGGGAGGCCAAGACAGAAGATTGCTTGAGCTCAGGAGTTCAAGACCAGCCTGGGCAACACGGTGAAACTCCCATCTCTACAAAAAATACAAAAAGTTAGCTGGGCATGGTGGCACACACCTTCAGTCCCAGCTATTTAGAAGGCTGAGGTTGGAGGATCACCTGAGCTGGGGGAGGTCGAGGTTACAGTGAGCCATGATCATGCCACTGTATTTCATCTGGGCGACAGAGTGAGACCCTGTCTCAAAAATAAAATAGATATAAAAAGAAAAGAATGTGAGGGAAGTAGAGGCAGGTGGTAGGAGAAATCACAAAAGTCAGGCGAAGGACTTTGTCTACCTTCATATTTTACTCTGACTCTCCCTCTCTTACTGACTTTCAGCACAGGCCATGTCCCCTGTGCCTCTCCAAGAGCTTCTCAACCTCCATTTGCACACCATTGTTCAGGGGCCCAGCTCTTTCCTCCAAGTTGCCTCCTACTACCTAGACACAGGCTGCATCATGCTGATTTACAGATTAGTCAGATGAAGACTCAACACCCACCTCCCCTCAGCCTTGACAGCTTGCGTTGCCATGAGAGTGACAAGAAGGGTGGAAATACTTATTATCTACTTTATTTTATATTGAAGCTAATCCTCCCAGGGCCTCTCCAGCAGAGGTAGGAACTTGGAGAGACTGCATGAACTTTTCAGGCCACTAGGAGTACTTGGGAGGTAATAAATTACTAAAGTCAGCCCTTGATTCCTCCTGTGACTTATCTACTTTGTGGATTATCTGTGGGTAATGTTTTTCTCTGGCCTCTCCTGCCTTCCAGTGAGTTTCTGAGCTGTCTTTTTTCCCTGCTCCCACGACAGCCTGTGGATGTGTGCTTGAAGAATGCACACTTGAACATTTGCCTACGCAAAATGGAAATACAGAGGAAAATTGGATGGAGGTGGGGCAATCCTCTAGTTCTTTCCTATGTCAGCCAGAAGTGATTTGAGGCCTTTAATTAAATCCAGAAATTCTGAGTGCATAGTATGCACAAAGGTGCTAGGGTTGGTATCTGGGGAGGCAATAATTTTATTTTTTCTACTTGGTTTCTTTTCGTTCCTTGGGAGTCCCAGGGATAGAAGAGGGTAAATGTGAATGAAACGAAGCATGACTGACCCAAAATGCAAATTATACATTATCATTATCCCAATGATACCTAACACTAACATAAGCACTAATTATGTGCCAGGCAGAGTTCACAGGGCTTTATTTGCATGAACTCGCTTAATCGTCACCACTCTGATTCGAGATATTATTAATCCTGTTTTAAAGGCAATGAAAATGAAGTACAGAGAGATCTAGTGACTTGCCTAAGATCATGCAACTGGTACCCAGGGCATCCAGGGTTCACAGCCTTAACACTACTATAAATTATTTCTCACTACACACATTCTGTTGTTTCATTTTCCCGTTGCTACAGAACTACCTCCAAACTTAATAACTTAAAGCTGCAACCATTTTATTTGTTCATGATTCTGTTAGTCTAGAATCTCAACAGAGTATGAATAGTTTGTAATGTCTGGAGCCTCAGCTGGGATGGCTCAGACAGTTGGGGCATGATCAAGATGGCTTGACTCTGAAACCTCAGTTCTCACTGTCTACTGAGTTCCTAGATTGTCTTCCACATGTCCTTTTTTTATGGCTACTTTGGGCTTCCTCACAGCATGGTACTCTCAGAGTAGTCAGACTTCTGTAGTAGCTGGCTGTCCCCGAGAGAAAGAGGAAACCTCCAGGTCTTGTAAAATCTGGACTTGGAACTGGGCACAGCATTACTTCAACCATATTCCACTAGACACAGTAAGGCATGAGACCAGATCAAATGCAAGAAGAGAATAATAGATTTCACTCTTTGATGGAGTGACATGCATGCATATATAATGAAAGAAGTTATTAATGGTGGCCATCTTTGGAGACAACCACACGATTTATACATAGAATATACATTATATTATATAATAATGTATTATAATATATTACATTATATTATATGTTAATATATTGCCTCATATATATGTATCACAAATTGTTAATATATTACCTCATTTGTGTCACAAATGGATTTTTTTAATGTTGAAAATTACAGCTGCATTGATCAACACTCTTTAACCATTGACCCCACTTCAAGATACTCAGTGAGTGTTAAAATCCATTCCCAGGTCTGGATCCTGCTAAGTGTTTCAATGCCCCCTCCAGTATCTCAGTGAGATCTCCTCAACCCCAATAACTTAGAAGACTATGATTCTAGGGTTGACACTGGCTGGGTCCTACATGCATGGAATTGCTTCTTTCTTCTGAGACAGTAACTGGGGGGTCCTAAAAAACAAAATTCTGTCCTGAAGCAGTATCCCACTGAGGCTCACACAGGGAAAACCAGACAGCTTGGTGTACCCCATTATCTTCAGCCATTGAAGACTGCAGCTGTGTGGTGGCAAGGGACGAGAGTGAACTGAAGGACCTGAGGAAACCTGAATGGTAGTCTTGGTTCTGCTTCTCTGCATGTGAATGGGAGGAGATGGGATGGAGACACAACAGACATTTGGTCCTGAGTTATCATGTCACCTCACTGCCTACAGACTTCAAATGGGAATGAAATGAAAAAGGAGTATTTGGTTATCTCCCTTCCCCCAGAGATGCTTTTGTTAATCCTCTTTTCTCCTTCTTATAGATGTCAGGGCCTTTGGCATAATGGCCATACTCTACTGCCACGCCCAGCCTCTTCTCACCTAAGCTAAGTCAGTTCCCTATTATAGCTACTGATTGGTCATTCACTCTTTCATTTTTTCAATATTTATTAAGGGCTACTATGTGCCAGACACTATTCTAAGCATTCAGGATACAGCAGTGAACAAATTGGACCAAAGTACCTGCCCATAGGGAGCTTACATTCTATAAAAAGGAAATAGACAATAAACACAATCAGCAAAATACACAGTACATTAGGTGGTAAATGCTATAGAGAAAAATAAAACAGAAAAGAGCGGTAGAGGAGCTGGGATGGTTGGCGGATTACAATTTTAACTAGTGTGCACAGGGAAGTCCTCTCTGAGAAAGTGACATCTAAGCAAAAACCTGAAAGAGGTAAGGGAGGGAATTATGTTGCGAATAGACTCTAGGAGGAAAAGGACAGAAGCAAGGAGAACAGTTAGGGGGTATAGGAGATTGGATTATTGTTCTCAAGTTTTCACTCCCTTCGTCTTATAGAAATTTATATGCATACCCTTGTCATGTGACTTTGCAGTACTCCCTGCTAGAGCAAGCAGAGTATATTTTGCCACCACATTGATGCTGAACATGGCCACGTAACTTGCTATGTCCAAATGAATGTCAGTGGATATGGCGCTAGCGGAGATTGTAAATGTGTTTGTATTATTTACTTGGACTTTTGTGCGCCTGCCATCTGCTGTGAGAAGAACATGCCCCAGTTGGCTGCTATTCCAGAATGAAGAGATACATAGAAAGGATACAAACCCAACTCCCAGCCTGAAGCCAAACCATCCCAGCTGATCCCAGACCATTGAGCAAGCAAAATAAATGTTTGTTGCAAGCTATTGACATTTCAGGTTGTTTGGCAATGTCATCATAGCAATAGCTGACAGATAGAGGAGGTCATGCAAAAATCAGGCCAAGAGATAATGTTTTAGATCAAGATGATAGCCATGGAAATGATTACAAAATGATCAGATCCTGGATATATGCTAAAGGCAAAACTGACAGGATTTGCTGATGGATTGAATGTGGAACATGAGAGAGAGAGGAGGGCGGGAACTTTCAAGGACAACTCAATCGTTTCTGGCTTAAGCAACTGGAAGGAGTTGCCATTCAATGAAATGGAAAAGGCTGAAGATGGGGCAGTTTAGGGGGAGGAGAAATATAAAAATTCAGCTTGGGTATGCCTCTTAGATGTCTCATAGTTCAGTGTTTCTCCCAGCCTGTCCTGACTTATAGACTTTGATAGTTCCACTGTTTGAAAAAGCTCCAAAGCCCCTACCCCAGGTTGACCCAGCCCTAGTGGTGGCTTTGAAACCTCTATGTTGAAGGAGCTCAAAGAAAGGAATCTGAAAGGAGGCTAGGCAATTATTCTTGCTGCCTTTGCATAAAAAGCGTATAGTTTTCATTTGGATTGTATGCTACAAAACAATAAAATGAGCACTTTTTTAAAAGGTGCTTTTATTTACACACTACGTAAGATGGAGAAAATATCAGTTTTCTGTATTGCATTGTACAAGCCAGGAGAAAAAATCTTATAGCCAGTCTCACAGCACACATTAGAACAAAGCTTCCCAACACCCAAGGGCCACAGGGCACCACTGATAGGAGGATCTATTTTTTTCCAGGAACTCCGCTAGGTGCTAAAAATGCAATGGTGCAGCAGATTGTATTACTGTTTAAAGTTTTCATCACCCATCCCTGAGGGTACATTATATATCCCCACCTCATTAAACACTAGAATTGCCACATGACTTGCTTTGGCCTATGAAATGTGAGCGTGTAAGTGGAAGTGACTATGTCACTTCCAAGCAGACACTTTCAGAGCCATGGAGTAATAATTATGGTCTGTCTTCTCTCTGCCATGAGAACACCAGTATCCCAGACACTAGTCTGTGAACCCAGGTCCCTGAGTGAAGACACATAGAACGGAGTCATTGGCCAGGCATGGTGGCTCACGCCTATAATCACAGCACTTTGGGAGGCCCTGGTGAGTGGATCACGAGGTCAGGAGTTCGAGACTGGCCTGGCCAACATAGTGAAACCCTGTCTCTACTAAAAATACAAAAAAATTATCTGGGTGTGGTGGGGGTGGTGGTGCCTGTAATCTCAGCTACTTGGAAGGCTGAGGCAGGGGAATTGCTTGAACCTGGGAGGTGGAAGTTGCAGTGAGCCAAGATTGCACCACTGCACACCAGCCCAGGTGACAGTGCAAGACTCCGTCTCAAAAAAAAATTACAAAAAGAACAGAGCCATAACCAACCCATAGCCAGCATGCAATATGAGCAAGAAATACATCTTTGTTTTGGAGATCTTTTGTTACTGCCGCATAACTTAGCCTAAACTGACTGCTCCAAGTTGTATATGAGGTAGATGTGGTCATTGTCCTCATGGAACTTGCAATTCAGTGGAGGAAGCAGTAGATAAGCATGAAAAATGAGAGAGAGAGAAAATTATTGCAGGAAATAGTATGTAGTGAAAGTGATTAACTGTGTTTGCATGTATGTATATCACCTACTTTATATAGGTGGTCAGGTAAGGTAGGTTGCAGACTCTTGACCCATAGAACAAAAAGCTAACCATTCCACTCTTCTCTCTTCTCCATTTTTTTCCTTTTCCTCTTCTCTTACCTCCTGCCATCAAGTCTGTCTATCTAACCATTTACTTTCCCTTCTTCTCCATTATTCCTTCTCCAGATTCTAGCTTTCTTTTCTTCCAGCTCTCTGCATTTGCATATACATGTAAAAGTGCACATATGTGTACATTGACATGCACTTGCACACATGTACACATACACACACACACACACACACACACACACACGGAGGTAGTGCTTCTATGACTGAACTTGATAATCACAACCCAGGGAGCCCTGCTTGTCCTACCAGAATTGCTGCACTGTTTTAATTACAGCCATTATTCACAACACCTCACACATTTTCTGTCTTGTTGACAGTATTTGGAAAGCAGCAGCTGCTCCCTTACTTTCACATTGATTGCTACTGTTTTGCCTTGGAAAAGAATATTAAATATCACCGTTAAATACAAATCTTGTTGAAGATCAAGATAGTTTCTGCTCTCAGCCATTCAGATTCCATTTCTCTCACTCAGCTGAGCTCCACTGAACTACTTTCAGATTGACTCCTCTGCTTGAGTTATTTCAAAATCTCTGGCTTTGATTTGATTCCAGTCCTCCTACAAACTCTCAATATCTCTGTTGCTGCCTTCCTCCCTTGTTTCCTTCTGTCCATCTCAAGACAGCTTACCTTTCCAAGGCCAACTCTCTATGACTCCATTCATGCATTCCACATGGTTTTTATGGACTCTGGGAAAATTCCAGTCATCCACTCTAGCACATTGCTCCTGAAATGACACAACTGTACATGCATTCCTTCACCTTAAGGCTTTTAGGCCAGTGGTTTGTACTTTTCTTTTTTTTTTTGAGACAGAGTCTCTTTCTGTCACCAGGCACCAGGCTGGAGTGCAGTGGCGGGATCTAGGCTCACTGCAATCTTCACCTCCCAGGTTCAAGCAATTCTCCTGCCTCAGCCTCCTGAGTAGCTGGAACTACAGGCACGCACCATCACGCCCAGCTAATTTTTATATTTTTAGTAGAGACGAGGTTTCACCATGTTGGCCAGGATGGTCTTGATCTCTTGACCATGTGATCCGCCCACCTCAGCCTCCCAAAGTGCTGGGATTACAGGCGTGAGTCGCCGCGCCCGGCCGTACTTTTTTTTTTTTAAGATTGTGGACTCATTAACTATCTTATCAGATCTGTGATCTCTCTGCCTAGGAAAATGCATATACTCACATTTTGTGTATATTATCAAAGGATGCTTGGAGTTCCTAAAGTTCATTCATGTACCACCTCTCTAGGGATACAGGAATCCCAGCTGAGGTTAGCTAATGAGAACACCAGCCTCATGGGGAAGGATCAGTATCCATCAGTGGAAATGAGTATAATAGATTCATTTTAGAGGTTTTTACAAAGAGGGCAATATGAGGATGCAAGCAAACTTGGGTGACTTAAAACGGTTGCCTAACTCCAATTCTGCCTTTGCCCCACTTTGCCTTCTACAGTCTAATCTGTGCTCAGGCTCTTTCTTCACTATGGTTTTCTCTCAAAGGATCTGATGCTCAAGGGCATCTTTCCAAAGTATACAAGATGGAACACCAGGCCCTAGCTTTCTCTGCATGTTTTAAAGCTCTAAGCCAGTTGTCAAGGCTGGTCCAAACACCAGCATTTTCCCTGAGTCCCTTCTTATCATTTCTGCATATGCTTTCAACCAAAACCTAGCCTTAATGTGTGGCAAGGATGACATTAGACACTGTCCTCTCAAGTTTAACTGCATACTTCATAACACTCTATGTGGGACCCATCCTGGCCAGTGTTGGAAGCTGCTGATATTTCTCCATGACTGGTGAGCTCTGACAAAAGGAAAAAACAAATAACACAGATGGGAAGTGGTATGTTTCCTGCTCTAGAAGGCATTGTAGGACTTCCCTTGATTTTCATAAATAAATAGGCAGATCTGGGATAAAAAGGTGGATATACAGAATTGCAGCCAAGAGGCTGTGCTGAATGAGAAAAATGGAGGAGTTCTTTTATGGGCCTCTACAAATACAAATGAGGTATTGGTGAGTATGAATACTGAGGCCAATTGGCTGAAAATAGGAGGCCGTGGCAGAAAGGGCAGGGGATTTGAAGGGCTCCCAGCCCACTATTAGCTCTGTGACCTTGGGAAAGCCTCTCAGCTTCTTTCCTAGCCTGAGACTCAGTTTCCTGGATGTCAGAATCTGGAGGGCCAGTGGATTCCTATACCTATGTCATGCATGTGCTTCCTGAAACTTCTCACTCAATCAAGCAACTGGGGCCTAGTTCATAAAGCCACTTTTCCTTAGAAAGGGCAGGATGAAGTGGTCAAAAGCACAGGATCAGGGGAAAAACTGCCTGGCTTTCCCACCCCTATCTGTGCTATTTCAGGCAAATCCCTTAACCTTTCTGAGTCTCAGTTTCCTTATCTGTAATATAGGAATGGGAGTTTCTCCTCATTAGGCTGTTGTGCAACTTAAATGGAATAACATAGCTTAAATATTCAGTTCAGTTCATCGCATGTGGTAAGCAATCAATTTGTACTAGCCATGATGGTTATTCTCTGAGAATAACTGCTTTTATGTATAAAAGTGGACATCCTCAGTAGCCATGCCTACACCAACTGACTCTGCTCTCCAGTCATAGCTGAATAAGTCTGGAGTAGATCCTTGGCTCAGATTGGGCAATTGAGTTCTGTCTTCAGGAAATGTGAACTTTGGATGGATCAAGGCAGAGAGAACAAGCGGTTAGAGTTGAGTCATTTTCATGGCAATGCTCTGGAACAGAAGCTGCAGACACGTTTTGTTTGGTCTTTTCAGTATTTTGTTTTTTGGTTTAAAAAATTTTGAATTCATAGTCAATATTTAAAACCTCATGGAATGTCATGTCCTTCTGATGAATGTGGTGCTGGAGTGTTTATGGCAAGCCACTTTGACAGACATTATTGTTGCAAATGTTGTCTGACTTACTGCTTCAACAAACCAGAAGACAAGTAACTGAATTAATAAAAGACATGAACTAACAAAAAAAAAAAAATTGAATGTCCATAATTCTGTACTTACTGGATCTGTTAACACTGGGCCAAATTCCTGTATGGCAACAATTGGCTACAGGAAAGTAGGCTCAGCATAGCCTGTTTCACCCCTGCTTGATCCCCGGAGTTTAGGATCCCTGCTCTCTGAGGCTGTGCTACTGAGGTGTCCTGGTTTCTGCTATTCCCTGGCCTTGATTGTTTCACTCTTCCTTTGGTTCTAGGAGATACCCCAGGATCCCACAAAGCAATCCCCTCAACAATTTTTACTTCTCCCAGCTACCTAGAGTGTCTTCAGTTTCCATGACTTACAGCCAAAAGATATAAAGGATACAGGAATGACTGGACTCCCATGGTAGATCCTCTACATTAACTCTCAGTGTGACTGGCTCAAAAGAGCTGGCAAATTCCATGAAGCAGCCTTCAGACATGCTGATTTAGTTCTCTGATTGTCAAGGGTGGTAATCATAAAATTTCCATATATGGAGTTTATATATATTAATATCTAAAAGAACATGTATTTTTACCTAATGTTCTTAGAAGATCCAAATTCAAACACTTCATTCTATTCATGTGTTCTAGTCTGGGAGTTGAAAAATATACTTGCTATCTACTTCAAATCCTAATTTTTAAAAATCATTTGAAGTAGCTCTGAAACATTAGGAGAAGCCATAATAAGACCACTTGAAATAAATTCTAAAACATTTTAAAGGTCTATTTAAAAGTAGTTTTCAATAGATATCTTCTTGTGTGCATAATATTACATTCTCTCTGCCTAGAATGCTCTTCTGCTATTCTCTTCTTGCAAAAATCCTACTCAAGCTTTGAGGTTTATCTCAAAGGTTGCCTTATCAATAAATTTTCTCCCACTTTGGAAGTGTATTCACCTCCATCAGTGTGCTCCCATAACCTTTTGTGTATATATTTATTATATCACTTATCACATGGTATTACAAATATTGGTTTACTTATCTGTCTCCTGCACTTGATTGTCAGCTCCTTGAGGACAAACTTACATGTCTTAGTCATTTTTTAATCTCCAGCTCTTAACTCACAGTAAATGCATCATCAATGCTTTCTGTGTGGATGTTTGTGACTGAATGAAGTTAGACTAAAAAACATTTCTGAGAAAGTTGTTTTCATAAGGGTTTCATGGAGCTGATGGACATGGATTTAAAATACTGAATGATGATGAATAGTGAAATATTTGGCGTCACTCAGACATGAAAATGGCTTATATCATAAATGGCTTATATCATAAATAATGAGTATTTTTTGCACTATGAAGATGTATTAAGAAAACTAACATAGCTATTAGGAAGAGATAGAAAAAATATCAAATAACATATCAAATATAAATAACATATCAAAAATAACTATTTCCAAAGTAGAGAACAATATTAAATATTTAAAAACTATTTTCTATGGAAAAGTACATGTGCCTTTAATTGAGGGTGACTGATTAACAAAGTTACAGTATAGGCAACTAAACTAAAGGAGGTCAGTGTATGAAAATAAATCATTGATCAGAAATAGAAGCCAGATTGAAACCAAGAATAGAGGTTTTAGGAATTTAGGAATAGCTTCAGATTGGGAAAACTTAGCCCAGAGAAAGAACGAAGATGTGGATAGTCTAAGACACACAGAGTGGAATCCTCTTTTGTGGCGGCTGGAAAGTAAAAACTAAAATCCCAGATAACTCTATAAATTGTAGCCAATTGAATAAACCAGTTGAGGCTCGATGAGAGACATCTGTGAGCAACTAGAGACTTTATAATTGGTCTTCCTTGGATCCTTAATGATCCTTCTACAATGGTAGAAGAAACTGAACAAATCAAGATTTTTTTTTTTTAAAGTGAGAAGTCAGAAAATAAATCGGGAGTTAAATTAAGCTGTGCTATATACAACAGGTAAAGGAATAACAAAACCTTATATCTGATTATTTGTTTGTCCAGGTTGTAGCCCAAACTAGCATGCCTAAAGCCATGTGAGTGAGCCGTCTTCTAAGCAGATCCTCAAGCCTCAATCAAGCTTTCAAATGACTACAGTCTCAGTCAACAGCTTGCCTACAACCTCATGTAAGATCCTAAAGTCAAAATTACCCAGCTAAGCCATTTCTCACCCACAGAAACTAAACTAATAAATGTTGTTTCAAGCCACTATGTTTTGGGATAATTTGTCACACAGCAATTATAACTAATACCAGGTATATAAGTGCTATGTAAAAAGAAATACAGGGTACCATGAAAACATATAGCACAGGATCTTAATCTAGTTTAGAGAATCAAATCAGTTCTTACAGAGGAGCCAGTTAAGCTGAGACCTAAACAGAAAGGAAGAATTAGCCAGGATATAGGGCTTGATAGAAAAGGAAAAGTATCCTGGGCACAGAGAAACTTATGTGTGAAGGCAGAGAGGAGAAAGTAAGGATGATGTTTCACTCTAATGAGAGTGAAGAAAAATCTAGAATCAAGAAGATCAGTTAGAGCACAGCCACAGTCATTCAAATGTAAGAAGGTAGTGACTCGAAGTAGAGGAGTGGTAAGAAGTGAATGGATTTGAATGTTATTTGGGAAGTAGAATCAATAAAGCTTGCCTACCAGGAGATTTGTTGGCAATAAATTGTAGTAACTCTGTTCTGATAACGATTTTCTACTCTAAGTGAAAGTTCAGATAGGGATGGGAGAGGTAGGGAGTTGAGTATTTTGAAGAATACGGAGAACGTTTGTAATAGCTGGAGTTGTGAGTGAGAATGCTGACAAGGGAAACATACTAGGATTGTTAGACAGCATTAAGGCCCCAGCTCAGTTTGGAGACAACAAATTTATGGAAACACGAATGTGCACAGATATTTTATTTTCTCTAACCATATTTGACAGCCCAGATGTAAGAACAAGGAAGAAGTTTAGTTGAACTCACTTAGGGTTGGAAGTTTTGCCTGGGCAGGTAACACAGAAAACAGTGGAGCAAGTATTTGAGGGTACTTGAGTACAGTTAAAGTAAGCAACAATGGTATACATGCTGAGTAGGGAAGTAAATGACAGAAAAGAGGCTTATAGATTGAGATGTGGTGGACACTGTGGTGTGTCACACAGATTGCCTTTCGGGGAGGATTTATTATTCCAGTTGCTAAGGATACTGTCACAGGTTGCCTCCAGCTGTGCTGCTGGGCCCTTCAGGGACTGCCTCATAGCTGCAGAGCTGCCTTACTTAAAGTCACACCACTTACCCAGTGACCCAATGACATTCAATGCCTGAGATAGAGGTATAAAGGCCTGACCATCCCAGCCCAACTCAGAGCAACACTGATGGGCCATTGTATCTTTAGCACGTCCTTGTGAGGTTGGCCAAGGATGTCACTGGGCCTGCACTGCATCCCAACTTCTTCCCAATTCTGGTCTCTTCCCCTCCTTTCCACAGATATTAATACCAAGTGCACACAGGATGTTTAGTTAATAAACATCCTGCACACTAAACTCCCTCTGAGAGTTTGCTTCCTGGAGAAGTCAACTTGTGACATGGTATGTACAGACTGGGAGTTCCAGTAATGTTGAAGGACTAGGATATTGGCAGTAACTGAGTGAGCTGGAAAGATGTAAGGGTGTGATGACAAAGTGAAATGTCTTAATTTATGATTTTAGAGCTGGAGCAATTCTGGATGAGACAAAGGCAAAGTCACATGGATATTGGGGTCACCAATAATTCCCTCATTCAACTGGTATTTATTAAGGGTTTACTGTATTAGCTATTTCTGTGCAACACATTACCTCAAAATCTAGAGGCATAACACAAGAAACATTGACTACCAGTGTTGGGGGTCAGGAATCTATATGTGGCTTCTTAGGTGGTTGCCTGTGTCTTAGCAACTCTCACAAGGCTGCAATGACGTTTTTGACTGGGGCTACATCTCAAAGCTTGACTGAGGACGAATCCACTTCCAATCTACTTCCAAGCTCATTCACATGGTTGCTGGCAGGCTTCAGTGTCTCTCTGGCTGTTGACCAGAGACATCAGTTCCTTGCTGTGTGGGCCTTTCCATGGGACAGCTCACAACATGGCAGTTAGCTTCCTTCAGAGTGAGTCAGCAAAAGATTTAGAGGAGACATTCAAGATAGAAGCCACAGTCTTTGCAACAATTTCTGAAGTGACATCTATCACCTCTTCTAATTCTATTTGTTAGAAGCGAGTCAGAGTCCAGCCCACACTTATGGAGAGGGGATTTTAGAAGGACATAAATAACAGGAGGCAGGGATAATTAGGAGCCATCATAGAGGCTGCCTCACATACCTACTCTATGCAGGGCACTATTCTAGGTGCTAGGGAGATAGCAGTGAGCAAGACAGACAGAAGCCTTTTTCCTTGGCACATTAAAGTTGGAGGAGGTAGATGATAAACAAGTAAATAGGCAGGATCATTTGAGATATGTGCCATGAAAATAATAAAATAGGATAATGTGAAATAAAGTGGCTAGTTGGGATGCAGGCAGGGAGTTATTTTTATATGGGGTGGCCAAGAAATGCCTCCGAAATGATACTTCAGCTGTGAACTGGAAGGATGAGAAGGTAGTTAACCAAGCAAAAATTTGGAAGAAAAATTTTCCAGGTGGTAGGAATGAGCTTGGTAAGTTCAGGGATGCACAGGTTATCAGATGTGGCTAGAGTACAGTGAGAGAACCCAAGAACCCTAGCAGAGAGAGACCAGAGGTAGGTGAGAGCCAGATCACACAGGGCCTTGTAATCCACACATGATGAGGATATGGACTTTATCCCAAGAGCAATGGGAAAGTCACTGGGGGATTTTAAGAAGATGAGTGACATGGTCTAATTCATGGTTTGAAAACATCACTTTGCCTGCTGTAGGCAGAATGTAGACTGAGTTTTCAAAGTGTTGAATGGAAATCTAGAAAGATGGCAGGACTTGGAATAGAGCAGAAGGCAGACAAACTATGCCTATGTATTCATTAAATGATGGAGATTTCAGCAGATGACCATAATACACAGGGAAAATCATGATATTGTTGGCTCAAAGGAGCTTCAAAAGGGTAGAGGATTTATTTATTTATTTATTTATTTATGAGTCTGAGTTTCATGAGGCTGAAGAGCAATGGTGCAACCTCAGCTCACTGCAACCTCTGCCTCCCAGGTTCAAGTTATTCTCCCGCCTCAGTCTCCCGAGTAGCTGGGATTACAGGTGTGTGCCACCACGACTGGCTAACTTATTTTGTTGAGATGAGATTTTGCCATGTTGGCCAGGCTGGTCTCTAACTCCTGGCCTCAAGTCATTTGCCTCCCTTGGCCTTCAAAAGTGCTGGGTTTATAGGTGAGAGCCACTGCATCTGGCTGGAGGTTTTAATGTGAACGTGGACAAATAGTGATCTGAAAGCAGCACTAGGGAGCAACGAGAACACCTACTTTACCTCTTCACTTGGAAACTGGTAAATAGTGAGGGAATGAGTTGCCTCCACTAGAAAGGCCTTCTTGGGAAACGAGGCTTCAGTTAAGGCATCAGGAGTAAAGAGTATTTGGAGAGATCAACACCTGAACTTGGTGATGGGGAGCCCTCTTATTATCTGACATCACCGATCCATGGTAAAGATCATTCAGAGCCCTTCTCCAATTTAAAGTACCCTCATATAATTTGATGCAGTATGAAAGAGACACTATAAATTCTGAGAGTCTGGTATGAGCGTTAGCAAGATAAGCTGCTTTTCTAAATTAATTTACACTTTAGGCTTCAGCCTTTGAAATTCTAATTGGGTTATTAGCTAGCCATTCTTCACAAAACTTCAACTGCCCTTCATCCTTCAACCTACAGATTCCCTCTAAATGTCTAACCTAGGACAGCCTGCTTAGGAAAACATTATTTTCTGGTCTACTACAGTAATGACCAGAGAAATAGAAGTCTGATCTGGAAATAAGCAGTCCAAGGACCAGATACGGCCGTGGAGGTTGTTTACCCTTACCCTAGCCCAGTGTGTCTCAAGGTTTTTCATTATTGTTCCACTTAAGAGCATTTTTAGACATCTTTCCCTTAATCCCCCATCCCTATGAAATCTTAATACCACAGATGTAGTATACATCTAGTTCTACATAGTTGCCCTTTGGAGGGCCACACACTATTATAATGTCTAAGAATCCCCTGCCCAATATCCAATTTTCACCCTCTTGGGAGCAAGATCACTCCTGTTGAGAATGCATGCCATATTACAAAGAAGCAATACCAGTGGTGAAGAGTTAGGCACAGAGCAGAGCCTGTTGTGAGATATTTTTGAAGCTGGGAACTGGGGGAAGTTAGCCACTCATCCAAACCACATCAAGTAGGGAGCATATGACTGCTGCAGATAGATAGATAGAACTGTCATTAATGATACATTGGAGGTCTCATTTGGATATCAGTCTTCTGCACTTGTTTATTTATCCTTGGTTGATTCCACTGAGACCTGATAGTTATTCTTGGGACTGATAGCTGAGTTGAGTTCCAGGGCAGCAGAGTAGACCCTGCACCAAAGGTGACCACTTTGAAGCATACTATTGTTCCTTGAAACAAACCATGACACACCTCTCTTGTCACAAAGACTTGGCAGTGGCTGTTGTGTAGAATCTTCCATTTTCTGTGTCACACTAACTAGCCTGCTCATCTCTGCCTCCATCCCTCTGCGGTGTCTTCTCTAGCCATTTGGCAGTGGGGAGAACGTGCTGCACTCCAGGAGGGCTTTTTCTCTCCAGATCCTCAAAGAGCATTTATCAGCTGAAAGGTAGCAGGACAGAGATGGGCCTGCACTGGAGACTCAGACAGCTCCCCAGAGAGCACTCTGTATGAGTTGCATTGAAGGAGCCGGAGAGTCCTGCCTGGAAAATGAAGGTGGGGAGAGGCTGCCTTTCTTCCACTCCCTTTCAGTCTGCCAGAACCTAGGCAGGCTTCCATGGCCACGTGCTCTTTTATTAACCAAGCTTTGGTTCACCTCAGCCTCCTCTCCCTGCTGAGCAGCAGCAGGCTAACCACCATGAATGTTCAAGCCTATGTTACAGTTTAGATGTTTCAGATGGACTGTATCTACAAAGACAATCTACTGAATAACTCTCAGGCTGTGCTGTCCTATTTCTCATCTCCCAAGTCTACCCAACCTCCGAGTATGCTCTCAGACACAGTCTTATCTAAGATAAAGCAAGATGGATAAATTAGCTTCATTTCTCACATGTTAGGCCCATATGATGAACCCCAGTATGTTGCCCTCCCCTGAGCTCACTGATTTCCCTTGGAAAGGCCTCCCATGGGAACTACAGAATCCCATCACTTAACACAGAAAGGAACCCTCTAGCATGTTCTTAGCTTAGACCAAATGAGTCCCAAACTTTAGTGTGTATCAGAATCACCAGGGAAGCTTGCCCAGGCAGAGGCCCCAGAGATTCTGGTTCAGTAAGCCTGAAAGTTTAGGCCAGGCATTCTGGCTCACAGCGATAATCCTAGCATTTTGGGAGGTCAAGGAAGGATTGCTTGAGCTCAGGAGTTCGAAACCAGCCTGGGAAATATGGCGAAACCCCCGTCTCTACAAAAATAATTTTTAAAAAATTAGACAGATATGGTGGTGCACGCCTGTAATCCCAGCTACTTGGAAGGCTAAGGTGAGAGGGCAGCTTAAGTCTGAGAGGTTAAGGCTGCAGTGAGGCGAGATCACACCACTACACTTCAGCCTGGGCAACAGAGTGAGATCCTGTCTCAAAAATAAATAAATAAATAAATAAAAGAAATGAAGCTTAGGCAGTAGCATTTCTAACAAGCTCCCTGAGTGACTCAGATGCTCAGCAGTCCATGACTATAGTTTGGTAAGCAGTGCCCTAGGAGGCTCATGAATGGGCTTCAGGAACTTTATGGATTAATACTGTTTGTAAACTGTGTATTTGATGCTTTTGTCTAGGTAGGGGTCCATGCAATTAAGAGACATTGCTGTAGGAGAGTAGCCAGACCACACTCTGTATTTCATGGGAAGAAAGTTAGCAGACATTGGTCAACAAAGGAGGCCAGTGGGTCCCCTGAGAGAGACTGCCTATAAGAGGGAAAAGTGTCCCAATACAAAAGGATGTCCCTGTGGCCCCTAGAGGGCAAGATCTGAAATATTACAACCAAGTAAATGTTTCCCCTTAGTACACTCTTCTGTGACAAAGTCAAATTCTAATCCAATCACCCTTATCAACTGCCTATTCCAGTGGAACTCAGGGCACTACTAAAGTCTGCTTTGTACATGAACCAGTTTACCCTTCAACAGCACTTTTCCCCCTCTAGCGGGGATGTGTTTTGCTTGTACTTTAATGAAAGAATGGAGAGAGAAAGACAGAAAGGGAGAGAGAGATTGAAAAGGTCATTTTTGATCTACATATCAAAAAAGATAAAGATAGCTACACATGTGTTTCTCCCTCTAAACACACACACACACACACACACACACACACACACACATTCAGATGCTGTTAAAATTGGCCGACCATATATCGTTTGTGAGACCTGTGCACAAGTGTCATTTCCCCATCAGTCACTCTATCTTTACACCTTTATCTTCATCTTAAGCCCCGAAGTTCTTCCTCTTTCAACTTTTCCCACCAGAATCCAAATACTCCAATTGGAGGTTAAGACTTAAACCAAGGATCACTAACCTGCATTCATGGATTTCCCTAGATTGTGGGATGCTTTAGTGTGTATCGGAATTACCTGAATGTGTTTAAATATGTATTCCATGGCCCCACCTATATGCAGAGTCCTATTCCTTCACTCTGGAGAGGGGCTTGGGAGTCTTTATTTTAAACAACTTTCCCAAGAGATTCTGATAGATGTTGTCCTTATGCCACACTTCAAGCGATACTACTCCTCAAGAGGGTTGTAAATTCCCTAAAAGTAAATGCAATGTTGAAGGTGTGTTATATGTGTATATATTTCTGGGCATTAGGTTCACAGGTTTAATTAGGTTCTGAAAGATTCCTTGACTTGAAAAAGGCAGGTAATCAATTACCAGGTAATATTTGAGCAATAAATAGCAAAAATAGAATCCAGAATATAAAGTATGTGGAAGAAGGAAAGAAATTTCCCTAGTATACAGAAGCAGGAAAGGATCCCCAATAAAGTCACTTTTCTACCTTCTCTGACTGAGAAGTGGCAGAAGTTATAAGAAGCATCGTGAATAAGTAAATAACCTTTATCCTAGGAAAAAAATTGCAACTTGCATCACAAAGAGCCAACTTTGCAGTACATAAAGAGCTACTAAAAATTAATAAGGAAAAGATAACTAAGGCAATAGAAAAATGGGCAATTCATGTGAATAAATAGTTCTCAGAAAAAGAAATGGCTCTTAAGCATATGAAAAGATGCTCAGTGTGACTCATAATAAGAGGAATACAATCCAGTATTGCAACGATATCCCACTTTTCGTCTATCAGATTGAGAAATATGAAAAAGTTTGAGAACATACTGTACTGGTTGTATACAGATTGGAACATATCTATGGAGAGCAGTTTGGCAATATGTATAAAAGTTATACACGCCCAGCCCACACCATTTGATGTAGCCATTCCACTTTTAGGAATTTGTCATATAAATATACCCCCACATGTGTAAAGTTTATTTATTAGCAAAGGATTGTGGGAAACCTAAATGACTGTTAATAAGAGATTGTGTACATAGTTTATGGCAATCCTTACAAAGAAAAAGGATATAGCTACAAAATGACTAGTCTCTTTATGTACTTATGGAAGGAAACTCTAAGATGTATGGTTATGCAGAAAAGGCAGGTGCTGAACAATGTATGTGGTATGATACCATTTGTGATAATAATATGAGTATATTTGCTTATGTTTGTAATGATTATCTCCTATAGAATACGTAAGAAACTGTTAGCCATGATTAGGCCAGACAAAATTTTGCAAGAAAAGTTACTTTTTAGTTATACCCCTTTGCATTTTTCAGATCATTGGCATGTATTTCCTAGTAAAAATAGGACAAGGCAAGATAGCTGAATAGAAGCTTCCAGTAATCATCTTCCAGCAAGAATACCAAATTGAACAAATATCTACAGAAAAAAGTACCATCATAAGAACCAAAAATTGGGTGAGCAATCACAGTACCTGGTTTTAATATCATATTAGGGAAAGAGGCACTGAAGAGGGTAGGAAAGGCAGTCTTGAATTGCTAATGTCACCCCTCCCCTGGTAGTAGCCACGTGGCTCAGATAGAAAATCTGTGTGCTTGGGAGAAAGAAAGAACCTTGATTGTGGGATTGTAACTCACTGCTACCTGTCACAGAAGAAAGTAACACAGGGCAGAACTCAGCTAGCACCCACAGAGGGAATATTTAGACCAGCCCTAGCCAGAGGTGAATTTTCCATCCTAGCAGTTGGAATCTGAGTTCTGGCAAGCCCTGCCATCAAGACTAAAGGGCTCTGGGGTCCTAAATAAACTTGAACAGTCTAGGCCACAAGGACTGCAATTCCTGAACAAGTTCTGGTGCTCTGCTGGACTTGGAACCAGTGGACTCAGAGTTCACATCACCTAGTGAGACACCAGCCGGGGCAACTAAGGGAGTGTTTGTGCCACTCCTCCACCAGCTCCAGGCAGTACAGTACACAGCTCTAGGAGAGACCCCTTCTTTCTGCTTGAGGAGAAGATAGGGGAAAGTAAAGAGGACTATGTCCTACAACTTGGATACCAGCTTAGCCACAGTAGAATAGGGCGCCAGGCAGAGTCCTGAGGCCCTCATTTCAGGCTCTAGCTCCTGGACAACATTTCTAGACACACCATGAGCCAGTAGGGAATGACTGCCTTGAAAAGAAGAATCAAGTCCTGACAGGATTCATCATTCACTGATTAAAGAGCCCGTGGGCCCAGAATAATTAGCAGTGGTAGCCAAGCAGTAGTCATCACAAACTTCAGGTGAGACTAAGAGCTGAGCTAGCTTCCAGAGTTACTGAGTACATTCCAAGCTGTGGTGACTACAGTGAAAGACTCCTTCTGCTTGAGGAAAGGAGAGTGAAGAATAAAGAGGACTTTGTCTTCTAGCTTGGGTACCAGCTTGGCTACACTGGGGTAGAGTACCAAGTGGGCTCCTGGGATCCACAATTCCAGGCTGTGTCTCCTGGACAACATTTCTGGACCTTCCCTGGGCCAGACTAGAACCTATTTCCCTGGAAGGAGAGACCCAGGACTGGCAGCATTCACCACAGCCAACTGAAAAGCCCTTGGGCCTTGAGTAAGCATCCACAGTAGCCAGGCAGTACTTGCCATGGACCCAGTGTGGTGGTGGCCACAAGGAGAGACTCCTCTGCTTGAGGAAAGGGGAGGGAAGAGTGGGAAGGACTTTGTCTTGTGGCTTGGATGCCAGTTCAGCCTCAGTAGAACATAGCACCAGGTACATTCCTAAGGTTTCAACTCCAGGTCATGGATCCTGGACAACCGCTCTGGACCTACAGAGGGCCAGGAAAAACTAACCACCTTGAAGGGAAGGACACAAGTCTGGCTGGATTTGTCACTTACTGATTGTAGAGTACTTGGAGGCAGCCAGGCAGTGGTCACCATTGGTGTTATCCAAGACCCAGTGCTGTTCTGGCTTCAGGTCTGTCCCAGGGCAGTCCCAGTGGTGGTGACCACAGGGCTGCTTGTATTACTCCTCCTCCAGTTCTAGGCAGCTCAGCACAGAAAGACAGGCTCCATTTGTTTGGGGAAAAGTAAGGAAAGAGAACAAGACTCTCTACCTAGTAATTCAAAGAATTCTCTCTAATCTTACTCAAGACCAACAAGGCAGTAAATCTATGAGTCTGAAAGAGCCACGGTGTTACTGGGCGTGGGGTTCCCCATAATGCAGATACAACTGCAGTGAACAGACTTAGATCACAACATCCGAGTTCCTTTGAATACCTGGAAAGGCTTTCCATGAAGAACAGGTACAAGCCCAGACTGTGAAGACTACAATAAATACCTAACTCGTCAATGCCAGACACTGACAAACATCCACAAATAGCAAGATCATCCAAGAAATCATGACCTTATCAAACAAACTAAATGAAGTATCAGGATGAATCCTGGAGAAATAGAGATATATGACCTTTGAGACAGAGAAGTCAAAGTAGCTGTCTTGAGGAAGCTCGACAAAATTCAGTATATCACAGAGGAAAAAGTCAGAATCTGGCCAGGCACAGTGGCTCATGCCTGTAATCCCAGCACTTTGGGAGGCCAAGGTGGGTGGATCACTTGATGCCAAGAGTTCGAGACCAGCCTGACCAACATGGCAAAACCCCATCTCTACTAAAAATGCAAAAATTAGTGCATGCCTGTAATCCCAGCTACTCAGGAGGCTGAGGCAGGAGAATTGCTTGAACCCGGGAGGCAGAGGTGGCAGTGAACTGAGATCTCACCACTGCACTTCAGCCTGGGTGACAGAGCAAGACGGCATCTCAAAAATAATAATAATAATAATTAATATTGTTAAAATTTTCATACTACCAAAACAATCTACAGATTCAATGCAATCCCTATCAAAATTCCAATGACATCCTTCACATAAATGGGAAAAAAATCCAAAAATTTATATGGAACCACAAAAGATCCACAATATCAAAAACCATCCTAAGCAAAAAGAACAAAACTGGAGGAATAGCATTACCTGACTTCAAATTATACTACACAGCTATAGTAACCAAAACAGTATGGTACTAGCATAAAAACAGACACAGACCAATGGAACAGAATAGAGAACCCAGAAATAAATCCATACATCTACAGTGAACTTATTTTTTACAAAGTTGCTAAGAAAATACAATGGGGAAGGGATAGTCTTTTCAATACATGGTGCCTGGAAAACTGGATATCGATATGCAGAAGCATGAAACTAGGTCCCCATCTCTTGCCCTATACAAAACTCAAATCAAAATGGATTAACGACTTAAATTTAAGACCTCAAATTATGAACTACTAAAAGAAAACTTTGAAGAAACTCTCCAAGACATTGGTCCGGACAAAGATTTCTTGAGTAATACCCCACAAGCACAGATAACCAGAGAAAAAAAATGGAGAAATGGGATCACATCGAGCTAAAAAGCTTCTGCACAGCAAACGAAATAATCAACAAAGTAAAGACACAACCCACAGAATGGGAGAAAGCATTTGCAAATTATCCATCTGACAAAGAATTAATAACCAGAATAAAAGAGTTCAATCAACTTCAGAGTAAAAAATCGAATAATCCAGTCAAATGTGGGCAAAACGGCCAGGCAGAGTGGCTCACGCCTGTAATCCCAGCACTTTAGGAGGCCGAGATGGGTGGATCACCTGACGTTAGGAGTTTGAGACTGCCCAACATAGTAAAACCCCATCTATACTAAAAATACAAAAATTAGTCTGATGTGGTGATAGGCACCTGTAGTACCAACTACTTGGGAGGCTGAGGCAGAATAATTGCTTGAACCCAGGAGGCAGAGGTTACAGTGAGCCGAGATCATGCCACTGCACTCCAGCCTGGATGACACAGCAAGACTCTATCTCAAAAAAATAAATAAATAAAATAAAAGGCAAAGGATCTGAATAGACGTATCTCAAAAGAAAACATACACAGAACAAACAGACATATGAAAAATTGCTCAACATTATTGATCATCAGAGAAATTTGAATCAAATCTACAATGAGATATCATCTCACTCCAGTTAAACTGACTTATATCTAAAAGCCAATAGCAAATTCTGATGAGGATATGGAAAAAATAGAACCTTTAAAACTGTTGGCAGGAATGCAAATTAGTACAACCACTGTGGCAAACAGTTTGGAGGTTCCTCAAAAAGCTAAAAATTGAACTACCATATGATCCAGCCATCCCAGTGTTAGGTATATACCCCAAATGAAGGAAATCAGTATGCCAAAGAGATACCTGCACTTCCATGTTTATTGCAGCACTATTCACCATAGCCAAGATTTGGAAGCAACCTAGTTGTCTATCAAGAGATGAATGGATAAAGAAAATGGGATACATATAAACAATGGAGTACTATTCAACCATGAAGAAAAATGAGATCCTGTCATTTGTAATAACATAGGTGGAACTGGAGGATATTATGGTATGGTAAGTGAAGTAAGCCAGGCATGGAAAGAGAAACTTTGCATATTCTCACTTATTTGTGAGAGCTAAAAATTGAAACAATTGAGTTCATGGAGACAGAGAGTAGAATAATGGTTACCAGAGGCTGAGAAGGGAAGTAGGGGTGGGGGGAAGGGGGAGTGGGGATGGTTAATTGTTAAGAAATATGGTTAAATAGAATAAATAAGATCTAGTATTGGATAGTACAACGGGATG
Source organism: Alouatta palliata (assembly GCA_004027835.1). Taxonomy (NCBI): domain Eukaryota; kingdom Metazoa; phylum Chordata; class Mammalia; order Primates; family Atelidae; genus Alouatta; species Alouatta palliata. Next base: position 37,864 of record PVKV010013460.1, read on the forward strand.
ACTACAGGCAACAATAATTTATTGTACATTTCTAAAGAACCAAAAGAGTATCACTGGATTGTTTGTAACACAAAGGATAAATGCTTGAGTGGATGGATACCCCATTTACCGTGATTATTATGCACTGCATACCTGTATCAAAATACCTCATATACTCCATAAATGTATACATCTAATATGTACCCACAAAAATTAAAAATAATAAATAAGATGTTTATAAATTGAAACTAAAGCAAGAAAGTAGGCTCTGGTTGCAATGTGAAGGGTGAGTTGGCTCACTGTGAGACTGGAGTGGAGATTCTCATCTGAGAAGCATAGTCCCCTAGGAGAGAAGCTAAGCCATGTCACTGCTGCTGAGTAGAGTCTCTGGCATGCAACCAACAATGTATGTGCTCAAAAAAACTTGACAGATGAATGGATGGGTTCTTTATGTCAAAAAAAAAAAAAATGACGTATCATATTCCTTAGGCCTCTAGGGGTATAAAAAGATTGAGAACCCCTGGACCACAGGAAGGGAGACCTTTAAGGAAGCAATTCCTTAATGTCCTCTCTACCTTAAAATCTACTTTATCCTTCAGGGACTGGTTCATAAGCTATCTCTTTCATAGAGACCTTCTTGATTTTCCTCTGTGAGGCCCCAACCTCATCTCTTAAGGATTAAGGCTCATTTCTTTCCTCTTTTCTCCCAGAGTGTTTCCCTTAACCTGCTCTTATAGGATTTACTTCAATTTGCTTTATGGTTTAGATATTAATTTGCTTATCATTCTCTCCCACTAGATTGAAAAAAAAAAAACTCCATAGCTAGAACCCTTTCTTACCCATCCCTGTCTGGCCACCTCAGGGCCAGCAAAATACCTGGTAAATAGGAGGTGGCCGATAAATATAGATGATCCTTAATAAAGGCAACACAGCTCTTTACAGGATGCCCTGGGCAGGAATGTGTCCTAGATTGTATTACAGGTGACATTAACCCTGTGGGTGATAATAACCATAAAAAATAGGTCGTAACTGGGCTACCTTCCCAATGAGTCACTTGATTCACTCAGATGTTTGAAGGGATGTCTCTTACCAGCCTGCCAGACACTAGCAGATAGGACTCAGCAAATAGTCTGCATTTCTTGGATATCTTTTCCAGGTCCCCAGGCCTGGAGCAGGGCTGGTGCCCTCATGTTTTCCCTCCTTCCTCTCCTGCCCATAGCAGGTCTCATTTATCAAGCAGGCTCATTTTCCCATTTGACCCAGATGTGGCCTCAAATCCATCTCAGAAGACAACAACTCCCTACCAATCAGCTGGAGTTGGCACAGAAAACAAAACTTATTTGCTATACCAAGCCTAGAGTGGATTCACATGCCTTGGGGAAGAGCACCCAACAGCATATTACAGAAGCCCTCCCGGGAGCATCCAGACACAGACATATAATAGGCCTGCAAGTGCTGTGATTAAGCCACTTTGGAAAGTTTTCACACTGGTGGGCAAGTCCATTGGTATTGGCACTGCCAAGCCTTGATTGGTGCCAGTGAGCATGCTTACTCTACTGCTAACACAGAGGTGGAAAGACCTCGGGTAGAGGGAATCCAGTTCATCAAAAACCTCAAGTAACTGGAAACCTCCATGTCTTCCTCCTTTTTCACACTCCCCTCCCAAACAAAATAAACATTATACTATTAGGAAGTAGAAAAAAAAAAGATAAGGAAGCAAGCTCCTATCATGATTTCTGTTTTAAAACATTACTACCAGAGCATGTCCTGAGATCAGGCCACACTAGGCCTAATCCCCTTCATACTTCCCTAGTGTGGTTTATACTCTGGGTCTGAGTAGTAACCAATGGTGTTCACAATTATGACCTGTGAACCTGCAAGACACTTAACTCAACACAGACTCAAGCAATTGTCACACATTCGTGATTCCAGCCTCTCCACTAATTTAGACCAGATGTCATCAATCTCCAGCCTGTGGGCCAAATGCAGCTCACTAGCTGTCTGTATAAATAAAGTTTTGTTGGAATACATCCTTGTTCATTCATTTAGATATTGTCTATGACTGCTTTCATGCTACAATGGCACAGTGGTATAGTTGTGACGGAGACCGACCATATGGCTCACAAAGCCTAAAATATTTACTATCTAGCCATTTATAGAAAAAGTTTGCAGATCCCTGGCTTAGACCACTTTGGGATCTGGTCCCAAACAAGTGATTAATGCCTCCTCCTCCCTACTCTTCTTCCCTAGTTTTCCCTTTTCTGCACTGACACATACAGACAGACCCACAGACAGATACGCATACATACACACACACACACACACACACACACACACACACACACTGCTGAAAGGAAACCAGTACTGGCTGGAAACAGGAACAGGAAGGGCATGGAAAAGCAGACTTAAATTCTCTTCGAAGACCTGGCCACCTTTCTATGGAACACAGAGCCAGAGAGCTATGTACTTCAGGGTGTGCATTTGTGGGGGTTGGGGTTACAGCTAATGTGAGAAAGCATGTGTTTGAAATGGTATTTTTATGCATATGTAACAGGTGTGTGGTCTACAGGAGCGTCACTAAATCTCAGGCTGATTTGGAAATGCCACCTGCTCTCTTTCAACCCAGAGCCACTTTCAATGCTCTAGCTCTATTTTCAGTTGGGGGTAGGGGTGGGGATAGGTATGGTACAGGATGGGACATGTAGGGAGAATTTTTTAAATAACTCTTCTCCTTTTTCCTCTTTCTCTTTCCCTCAGCTAGTTTTGGCAGAAACATGGGATGCTAGTTCCATGGAAATACCACTTCAGGGATGATTCCTGGACCATTGATAAAAAGCTTAGTCAATAGTGAATATAGAGTATGATTTCTTAGTTTTTATAATTCTTTTGAATTGCTTTAAGTGGTTGGTAGCTGAATCCCTTGAGTGAGTAATTTGGAAACTTCCTGAAAGGAGGAATGGAGACAAAACGGACTGAGGGCTGAAGATAAAATGGTAGTTTACTCTTTGACTACACCAGTTGACCAGATTATGTTAAAACTAGTTCCATTCAATCAGCTTGTGGGTTTTGTGAAGGCCCATTAATGCCAGATTGGGACGTGCAGTGACCCTCAGATGATAAGAACTGAATGGTCAGTCACAAGGCTGAGCTACAATGGTTTGATCTGGTTACTCAGGAAAACAGATCTAAACTTAATCAAAGGAGACTGATTGGAGGAAGTGTTCGTGGGAGGAGCCTTAAGTGAAAAGTTTGATAACTTGATTTTCATGAAGCAGAAAAAGGAAGAGAAAATGGCAAGCTTGGGAGATAAGAAGGGGAAGGTCTCAGACACTATTCCCAGCCAGGAAGGATATTGGAAATGAATCAGAACCTAGGGCCAACTCTCTGGCTCTTGGCCATATTATGTTAGTCAGTAAATACTGTCCCAAAGTCTGATCCCTTACTATGTCCTTGCTCTCTCCACACTTCTCCCTACCAAAACTAGCTCTCTCTGGATAGAACAAAAAGGCATGAAAAAAGACAAAAAATAAAAAATAAATAAACTAGCTCTCAGAAATGGAACTGAGGTATGCTCGTTCCAACTGAGGTACAAAGGATTGGGAAGGCTGAATGTATTACCTTTTCAGGGAGATTTGCATTTTGATAAATCCAGTGCTTCTTTAATAATGGGTATTCATATAGAAAGGGAGCTAATCAGAAGTGTTCTGGTAAGCAAAGAAGTTTTTTCCATCCCTGGAAGTTACATCAATATTGCTGGATCTCCCTCTGCTTCAGGCTCATAATCTGTATCATGGAAATGCTAGCATTATTAATATCCTAGTGTTGTTATGAAGATTAAATAAAATAATGTATGTAAAGTATTTGGCATATTAAATAAAATAATTAATGTATGTAAAGTATTTGGCACAGTAAGAAGAGCTCAACAAATATTAAAATCTTTATCTTGATTATACTGCCTACTCATAATACCAGCTCTAACAAAACACATATTCTTACTCTAGGTGCTGCCAGTCCTAGAACACTGTATGTAGGTTGCACTTTTCAATGAGCTAGAGAAGGCCCAGACAGGGAGCTATGTTGGAGACAAGGGCTGCTGTATTAGGGAATTCTAACCAAATTGCCTCTTTACCGTGGGAAAAGTTGAAGAGGAGAGGATACCATCGAATGTATGATTCAATATGTGTGGGAGACTGTACAGCATATTGGCTAAGGACTTGGGACTCTTTAGTCCAATAAATCAGGGTTTGAATCCTGAATCTTCTACTTTCTAGCTTTTTGACTTTGGGAATGTCACTTTACTGCTCTGAACTTCAGTTTCCTCAACTTATATGGGCATACTAAGACTTTGATTCTGAGGATTAAATGAGAATTGCGAGTAAATTGTTTAGTCCAGAATCCACAACATAAGTGTACAATAAACTTTAGGACTTATAAACTAAGTCCTAAAATTAGAGAACTAGTGAAATGGTACTTCTTAGAGTATGTCTTAGTCAGTTTGGGCTGTTACAACACAGTATTTTAGACTGAGTGGCTTATAAACAACAAAAAAATTATTTCCCACAGTTCTGGATGCTGGAAGCCTGATATCAGGGTGCCACCATGGTTGGATTCTGGTGAAGGCTCCCTTCTGGGTTGCAGTCTAACTCCTTGCATCCTCAAATGGAGGAAAGAGGGTGAGAGAGCTCTCTGTGGTCTTTTCAATAAGGGCATTAATCCCATCATGAAAGCTTCACCCTCATGACCTAATTGCCTCCCAAAGGCCCTGCCTCTTAATAACATCATGTTGGGGGGTAGAATTTCGACCTGTGAATTTTGAGAAGGCACAAGACATTCAGTCCATAACAGAATGTGAAAGAGGCAATGTTAGCAGATCTAAAAGGAAAACTTAATGTACCCTACACAAAGTACCAGGCATATAAACCACAATAACAGCAAGGGCTAACACGATAAATACTGTGAGCCAACAATATTCTAAATAGGTTACATGTAATAGCTCATTCAGTCTCCATAACCACCCTTTGAGGGGAATAGTACCAATACTGTTATCCCCACCTGACAGACAGAGAAGGCTTTGGCAAAAGAGGTTAAGTAACTTGAAGGTTACACAACTAGTATGTGGAGCTGGGACTCAAACCCAGGAAATCTGGCAACAGTCTATGCACTTAACAATTCTGTTATTCTCACAAAAGATTTTACAGGTTGAGATTAAAAATAGCTTCAGGAAGAGATTGTGCTATGGGCTGAATGTTTGTGTTCCTACAACCCCAAATTCATATGTTTAAATCCTACCCTCCAAGGTGATGGTATTTGGAGGTGGGGCCTTTGGGGTGATTAGGTCATTGGGATCAGTGTCCTTACAAAAGGGACCCCAGGCTGGGTGCAGTGGCTCACACCAGTAATCTCAGCACTTTAGGAGATAAAGGCAGGTGGATCACTTGATCTTAGGAGTTCAAGAACAGCCTGGGCAACATGGCAAAAAGCTGTCTCTACAAAAAAAAAAAAAAAAAAAAAATTCAAAAATCAGCTGGGGGTGGTGGCATGCAACTGTAGTTACAGCTATCCCGGAGGCTGAGGTGGAAGGATGATTTCAGCCCAGGAGGCAGAGGTTGCAGTGAGCTGAGAACATGCCACTGTACCCCAGCCTGGGCACAGAGCCAGACTGCCTAACAAAGAAAGAAAGAAAGAAAGAAAAGGAGTGAGAAAGTGAGAGAGAGACAGAGAGACCCCAGAGAGCTAGCTAGCCCCTTCTATCACATGAGGGTCCACTGAAAAGGTTCCGTCAATGAACCAGAAAGTGGGCCCTCACCAGATACCAAATGGGCTAGTGCCTTGTTCTTGGACTTCCAACCCTCAGAATTATGAGAAATTTCTGTGGTTTATAAGCTACCCAGTCTACGGTATTTTGTTACAGCAGCTAAAGAAGACAAAAACAGACTGAATGAAAATCTCAGTGATTTTAAACCAAATGAAAGGTAAAATGAGATATTTAGGATATTTGGGACATCCTTGGTCTTTGAGGGTGATGTCAATGTGGTGTACCTCACACATTCCCCTCCTCATGCCCCCATTCACTTGTTTATATCCATCTTTTGTCTTGGTTTGAAGCCACTTTCTCAGAGAAGCTTTTGCTGATCCTCCAGTGTAGGCTACACCCCCTTGTCTCCCTACCCCCATACTTCTCACAATCAATAAGGTATATATACCAGACAGAACACTTTAGTGGGTCTGTTTTGCATATTATTGTATCCCCTTTCCCTAGCACAGGGGTCATCAACCTATGACCTGTGGGCCAAATCTGGCCTAATCTATTTTTGTAATAAATTTGTATTGGCACATAGCCACACCAATTCACTTACATATAGTCTATGACTGCTTTCTCACTACAATAGCAGAATTGAGTAGTTGAAAGAGAGATCATATGGCCCAAAAGGCCTTAAAAATATTTATTATGTGGTCCTCTACAGAAAGAGTTTGCCAACCTCTGGCTAGCTAATAGATATACAATACAGATTTGTTTAATTAATGAACATACTTATTTATTTAATAAACATTGACATAGTGCTTCTTATTGTCAGACACTATTCCAAGGACCTTGCAAATATGAATTTATTTTTTTCCTCATAACAACTCAGTAAGGTAGGTGGTGTTATTATTCCCATGTTAGAGAGGAAGAAACTGGGAAACAGAGGTTCATATCCTGACCAAGATCACACAGTTTGTAAGTAACTGAGCTGGAATTCAAAATCCAAGCATTTGAACTCCAGAGCCCATGCTATCTATTCAGCATAAATGGACTATGGCTCAGAACTAGTTTGCTTTTTTTTTCTTCCTTTCTTTTTTTGGATGGCTGATGAAAGATCTGCTGAGTGGTTTCATAAGGGGAAGGATGTGGTCAAAGAAGCAAAAAGAGATAAAGTGGCCTAACTCCACATAGCCCTTAGAACTTAGTTGATGTTAAAACAAATGCAAATTAGCAAAACATCATTAGGCTGTCACCACAGCTAATGGAACCAAGCAAGTTTTCTCCAAGAATGAGCTGAAGTTTTTATTATCTCCGGACCTGTGACTGGTTAACACTCTTATTAAAGCTTTCAGTTCACTCTGAGGCTGGATGAGTTTGTTTTACTCTCTTATGTGGCTAAACACTATACTTCTCCCCTGTCACAACTAATTGTCTTCCAATGCATCCCACAGTGGAACAAGGCACTTGGAATAGTGTCTGTTTGGTGCCAATTCATCCCCCTCCAAAAAAATGTAAAAGTCCATAACCACAATTGTTGTATCAGACACTTCCTCTTCCTGTCCCTGCACTGCCTGGGCTGTATCCCAGCTGCTAATCAGGAGGAACAGCAGATGCCATCCAAGGTAGCATCCTGAGCTGCCAATGAGTCCTTGCTGCTGACTTGGCTCCTTTGTAGTATGCTAGAGGGAGTCAACTTGTTGGTAAGGCTTGGGAGACATTGTACATGAGTGTGAGGGGTCAACAGAATCAGATAGCTGAGAAATAAAGGTCTGAGAGAGACTAAGAGAGTCTGTTCTCTTCTTGGTAGGATAAATAGGATCCCAGGATACTACATCTATATTGGGGACCTGGACTAGGTCTGGGTTGAGCTTGGGATTAGATCTGCCTGTGGAACTCCAGAGCTTGAACCCAAAGGTGGTCTGACAGCCTGCGATCATGGGAGAAGCTGCTAATGAAATTCAGGTAGACTCCAACTGAAGGGTCAATGCTAATGGGCACACCAAAGGGAGAGAACCTGGGCTCTGCAAACTTAGTAAGAAAACTTGGCACAGTGGAAGAAAGCAAGAGGAGTCAGGACAGTGAGTCAGAGGTAGAGCCGGTGGAGATTCCCTGAGCTCTTGGGAGAGAGTTGCAGAAACTTTTTATTGGGTAACTTGGCCTTGCCTTTGAGTAAGGACAACCTAGCAACAGACTGCCAGAATTTAAATCCCAACTGCCATCCTGAGCTACCAAGGAGTCCTGCTTATGAACTATGGGATCTGTGGCTAGCCACTGCCTACTTATGCTTTGGTTGCCATATCTATGAAAGGGAGGTAATAAGAGGGTAATACCCTGTTGGGTTGACAAAATAAGATAACATGGTAAGTACTTAACGCATATAAGCAATGTGTGTTGTCTAATCATTTTAAAGGACATCCAGTTGGCTCAAAGGACAAGTGTAAGCCAGTTCCAGACCAAACCTGCATATTGCCCACATCCTGATTTAAAATCCATAAGCAGGTCTCCCAAGTAGGAGGCAGGGGCAGCGCTAGTGCTGCTGTTCCTGTGGTTAGCTCTGCAAAGGCTATCACTTCACAGGCCAGTTGGCAGGAGGAGTTCAGGGCAAGTGAAATCACTCTTTAATCTCAACTTTTGGAGGGGGTATTTTCTCATTCCCAACAATCTTTATACCTCCAAATGAGCAGGTTCTTCTGCTGCTTACATAGCCATATGATACGGATTGCATCTGTGTCCCCACCAAATCTCTTGTCAAATTGTAATCCCCAATGTTGGAGGTCAGGCCTGGTGAGAGGCATTGGATCATGGCAGTGTTTCTCATGAATGGCTTGGTACCATCCCGTGGTGCTGTTCTTTTTTTTTTTTAGTGTGCCTTCTATCACTTCAGGGTCACTACCTGAGACATGGGACACCGTCTGCAGAAGTCTGACCTGCAGACCCTGACTCAACTACAGATGAATAAATGTACTCTCACACGATTACAGTGTTTCAGGTGGGCTAGGGATGGCCATTGGCTGCTTTCAGAGGGCAAAATGCAGTCAATCGACCCAGACCCTCTGTCCATCACACATTCATTCCCTCAAGATTTTACAACAGAGGTTCTAAGTTAACACACTTGTGGATAATTAACATGGTTAAAAGAATGGTTTTACAACTGATAAAAGCTTTTGGTTCCAGGGCCCAGAGTAAATGCAATTAACAGGTAATTCCCCTTTGATCCTCCCAGGAGAGACCATCCAGCACAAAATTAACATGAATAAACAGAGTGGAGACAAATGGGTGTGGGGTAATTGTTTTGATCAGTCTCTATCTCTTTCCTATACTAATGTTAGTGAGCTGGCCAGCCACCTTTGGCTGCCCCAATAAAACCTTTTGGTGTTCTGAAAGGTTTGAGACTAATCTATAACTTTTCCCAACAGATCTTTACTATTTTGCCACCACCCCAAGTGAATAGCAACATTTAGAGCTAGCTGAAGTTTTATTTTGGACAACAAAAAAAGTAACTGAATTATTTTACAGCTGGAGGCATAGGTAAGGTGGCGGGGAGGCGGGGTGGTCTCCAGGCAGTAAACTCCCCTGCAAGTGGGCTGAGGGCTAGGGCTGAGCCTCACGTGGGTTTCCTGTTCCCTGTGCTCCTCTGCACAGGGGCCTCCCTCCCAGGCTCTGGGGCAGCCTCAGGAGGGGCAGGCTGGGAGGGGCTGCTGCAGCTGTTCACTCAGACAAGACGTCAGAGGATTAAGACACCAGCTTCCCACCGCGGGTCTCAATCTTCTTCACAACCACAGCCCTGATGGTGCTGGTGCAGCTGAAGGAATTGGAGCCTGTGCCAGAGCCAAAGCTGGAGTTCAGGCTATAGCTCAGGCCGGGGCTTGTGAAGCCCCCATAGGCCGAGCTCAGACCACCTGCATAGCCACTGGTGGTCTTTGTATGGATGCTCATGTTCTGCATCCCAGACTCCAGCTGGCTCTCCTTGCCCTCCAGCAGCTTCCTGTAGGTGGCGATCTCAATGTCCAGGGCCAGCTTGATGTTCATCAGCTCCTGGTACTCACGCAGCTGCCATGCCATGTCCTGCTTGGCCCACTGCAGAGCGGCCTCCAGTTCGGACAGTTTTGTGTTGGCATCCTTAACGGCCAGCTCCCCACACTGCTTGGCATCTGCGATGGCGGCCTCCAGGGAAGCCCTCTGGCCTTTGAGGCCCTCAATCTAAGCCTGGAGCCAGCTGATATTCCGGTTCATCTCAGAGATCTCAGCCTTTGTACGACGCAGGTCATCCCCGTGCTTCCCAGCCAGCATCTGCAGCTCCTCATACTTGATCTGGTACATGCTCTCAGCCTCTGCCCAGCTGCAGTTGGCGATTTCCTCGTACTGTGCCTTGACCCCAGCAATGATGCTGTCCATGTCCAGGGAACGGCTGTTGTCCATGGACAGCACCACAGATGTGTCCGAGATCTGGAACTGCAGCTCCTGTATCTCCTCTTCATACAGCTGCCTGAGGAAGTTGACCTCGACAGTCAGCCCTTCCAGGTGAGACTCCAGCTCTACTTTGTTCATGTAAGTTTCATCCACATCCTTCTTGATGAGGACAAATTCATTCTCCATCTCTGTATGCTTGTTGATCTCATCATCATACTTGTTCTTGAAGTCCTCCATCAGCCCATGCATATTGTCAAGCTCTGCCTCCAGCTTTAACTTCTCCTGGGCCAGAGTCTCCAGCTGCTGCCTAAGGTTGTTGCTGTAGCTCTCGAATGTGTTGTCCATGTTGCTCCGAGCCATCTTCTGCTGCTGCAGGAGGCTCCACTTGGTCTCCAGCATCTTGTTCTGCTGCTCCAGGTACCTTGTCAATGAAGGAGGCAAACTTGTTGAGTGTCCTGGTCTGCTCCTTCTCCTTGGTGCACAGGCCTGGATGTTGGGGTCCACCTCCAGGTTAAGGGGGCTCAGCAGGCTCTGGTTGACTGTGATGGTGGTGATGCCTTCCATGCTGCTGGCCCCACCATAGCCTCTGCCCAGGCCATCCCAGAAGCTGCTGCTGCCCACTCGGGAGAAGCTCAAGGAGCTGATGTGGACACCAGGCCCACTCATGTAGGAGTAGCTGCTGAAGGCCTGGGGCCCAGAGGTGGACACGTTGTAGGACTTCTGGGTCACCCTGATGGACATGGTGGAGGCAGGATTGGAGGCAGGCAGGTTGAACCAGGTGGCGATTCCAGAAGGAGTGGAAAAGCTGCTTCTTTGGTGCTGTTCCAATGATAGTGAGTGAGTTCTCACCATATCTGGTTGTTTAAAAGTGTGTGGTGGCTGGGCACGGTAGCTCACGGCTATAATCCCAGCACTTCGGGAGGCCAAGGTTCGTGGATCACAAAGTCAGGAGATTGAGATCAGCCTCACCAACATGGTGAAACCCAGTCTCTATTCAAAATACAAAAATTAGCCAGGGTGGTGGCATACACCTCTAGTCCCAGCTACTCAGGAGGCAGAGGCAGGAGAATTGCTTGAACCCGGGAGGCGGAGGTTGCAGAGAGCCAAGATCGTGCCACTGCACCCCAGCCTGGGCAACAGAGCAAGACTCTATATAAAAAAACAAAACAAAATAGGGTGTGGCACCGCCTCCTTATTTCCCTTTTTCTCCTGCTCCCCCCTCTTTCCCTTTCCATTCTGCACTAGCCATGTGATGGCTGGCTCCCCTTTCACCCTCCACCATGACTGTAAGCTTCCTGAGGCTTCTGCAGAAGCTGAGCACATGCCAGCATCAATCTTCCTGTACAGCCTGTGGAACTGTGAGGCAATCAAACATTTTTTCATTATAAATTAGCCAGTCTCAGGTGTTTCTTCATAGCAATGCAACAGCCTAACACACCATACAAACAGAGGTGCTAGAGACTTCATGTTTTCTGCAATCAAGAACTGTCAAGATTTCCCAAAGAAGGCTTGGTCACATCACTGGGAGATGTGGGAAGGTAGAAAGTTAACGTATGGATTTGGAAGACTTACAATTTTAGTGATGTTGGAATGCTTGGTAGAGCAATTGCTAAAGAGAAGGAGCTATCTTACATTGCAGGCATCTTTGCCATATTTTCTGTTTTGCAAAGTGTATAGGCCAGTGTTTCTCAAAGTATATTTCACCTATTATTCTTCTGGATTCCTGAGTCCTGACCCATGAAACTCAGCCATCTGCATTTTTAACTAGCTTCCAAGTAGATTCTGTTATTCTATTTTATAATTTAATTTTTGAACAGATGATGCATTCACATGGCACAAAACTTTAAAAATATAAATGCATAGCATGGAAGTCTCCTATTTCTGTCCTCAGCTGCCTGGTTCTCACCTTGCCCTATGCCTACCTGACATAAAAATCCAGGTAACCACTGTTATTTATTTCTTATGAATCCTTTCAGAGTTTCTTTTTTTTTTTTTTTTTGGTCCCAGGTTTATTGAAAATAATATAGCATTGATTCAAACAGGTCCCCGAGGTGTTTTGAAATTCATCCCAACTGTAGGCTGAGTGACCTGCAGGTTGGATAGACTGCCAAAATCCAAAAGCTTCAGCATTTCCTTAGTGTCAGGATCTACTTCAATGATCTCCTGATCCAGGGCTGAGACCTCAGGAACGTAATTGTCTCTCCTTTCTCTCTCCTCCTCCTGCAGCTTGATGGAGATACCACTTACTGGGCCTCTCTGAATCCGCTTCATCAGATGCGTGACATAGCCTGCTATCTTGTTGCGGAGCTTCTTGCTAGGGATAATGGCGATCTCCTCGCACACGTGGTTGTTCGTGTGGAAGTTGTTGCCCAGGCGCGTGTAGTACTTTTCTATGATGACCTGGGCTGCCTTCTTCACGGTTTTGGTGGGAACGTGGCCCATGTTGGCGGGTCCTTACTGAAAGAGCTCCTTTCAGAGTTTCTTTATCAAATATAAGCAAATGAAGATTATATATAGTACATCTATATATAATATAGTCTATAACATATATGATCTATAAAATATATTTTAGATATATACAATCTATTATATACATAATATAGATTATAGATTATATAATATAAATGATCTATATAATTAATATAATTTATACTAGTCTATATATAATATATCGATTATATAAATATATCTCACTTCTTCCCCATAAGAATTAGCCTACTTTACATACTATTCTGCACCTTTAAAAAATTATGTAATTCAAAGATCTTTTTGTATCTGTCATAGAGAACTTCCTCACTAGTTTTCACAGCTGTATAGCATTCCATTATATGGATGTACCAGACTGTATTTAACCAGTTACTTTTTGGTGGACACATGGATTGTTTCCACTATTCCATTAATACAATCCATTGATATACTGAATTATTTTATACACGCATCATTATGCAGATCTATGATACATTTCCAAATAGGGAGTTACTTCTCTAATTGATTCTGGTGCCCACTGGAACTTAGGAACCACTGGCTTAGGGGTTGCTGATATGATAGAACTAATTTACATTGGTTTAAGCCTTTATATTAAGACTTACAGAATGGCAGAGCTGGAGAAGCCCTTAGATATCTTCTTCCTCACCTTACAGATGAGAAAATTGATTCTATACAAGGGAAGCGATTTGCTCAAGGTTACACAGAATATTCGTAGTAGAGCTGAAACTGGAACCCAAGTCTCCTTACTCCTAGGCCAGTGTTCTGGTGCCTGTGGTTATCATCAACAAATAAATGGCAAGTCCTCTGTGCAGTATAGCGTAATCTCTATCTGGGGCAAATAGAGCATGCATTGGAGAGGTAATGCAATGTAGCCTGTGCTAAATACCAGATCTCTGTAGGCATGGAATGACAGACTTTTATAAGACATCAGAATTAAACAGATAAACTGTTCCATAAACTGTTTTGAGCTCCTGGCCTCCTTACATAGAATGAAGAAAGGCCAGTGGTTTCCTATGTATCTAATTTAATGTAAATTGTAAATTCTGTGTGCAGCTTCTTTAATAGGCTTGTTGGAGAAGGGAAAGTGTAGCTAGTGACTTACTACTGAAGACCAAACTCCTAAAGAAAATGACTTGGAGTCAGTAAATCTCAATGGGGTCCATTTCTTCTTCTGTAGATCCATTTCATGATGTAGAAAAAGTTTTCTAGAGCAAACCAAAGTCCTCCAGAAAAAATAAGGGATGTTTGAAAGCCCCTCACCCCCGAATCTCTTCCCCAACATTAGAGAGTTATCTTTTTCACCTATGGCCTCCATGAGATGCTTGCTGCCTCTGTTACCTTTTATTTATTATTTCTTTGTTTGTTTTGGAGACAGAGTCTTGCTCTGCCGCCCAGGCTGGAGTGCATTGGTGTAATCATAGCTCACGGTAACCTTAATTCCTGGGCTCAAGCGATCATTCCACCTCAGCCTCCTGAGTAGATAGGTTAGGACTACAGACATGCATGACCATGCCCCGCCAATATATTTTTTTTTGTAGAGATGGGGTCTCTACACGTTGCCCAGGCTGGTCTCAAACTGTCACCTTTTATTCATTGTGGAGATAAGGTAGAATGGTGTTAAAGCAACTCTCATCAATCTCAAAGCTCTCCAAATCCTTTTATAGCAACTTCAACACTGTTTTCAGTATCTTAGCCAAATAAAGGGGAAGTTTTTGTTTTGTTTCTTAACCAAGTTAATCATTTTATGGGGTATTGTACAAGCAGGCTGATGGTTTGTTTGTTACGTTTATTTCTGATCTCAAAAGGAGCAAATATCCTTTTTGAAGAGTTCTGGACAGGTATCAAGGGAGCCTGGGATTTTGAACTGCAAGGGCTGGGTGCAGCAGTCAGAGGAAATGCATATTTTATGTCATTATCAGACACTCTGCTGTTCTAATTTTGATGAGAACAAGACAATTGTTAAGTGAAGTGCTCCTCACTTAACAGTTTAATCAACCATAGCTATAATAGCCTCCCCTTTTTCTGGTCAGCAATCACTAGTGTCTCCTGAGAGAGGGAGTGGAAGAGAGAACCTTCTGGAAATAGCAGGTAAAAGCAGCTGAAGGAAATTAAATTTGTACTTAAAAAATAAAAACCTCTGAAATACATAGTCTAATAGAATGACAAGAATCTACAGCTAGGGCCCTGCACTACTATCACCCACTGCCATTTCCGGGGAGGGGATGAACTAGGTTTCATCAGTCTTATAGTGTTTAGCCAAGAACTGCTAGATTGTTTAAATCATCTAACATCCTTTCCCCATGTCTTACATATATATCCTAGGATACTAGGCCACTGTTTCTCAAAGTATAGTCTTTGCAACACATCCATAAGAACCACCTGGAAAATTTGTTTTAAAATGCTTCATCTCGGACTACTGAAACAGAATTGCTGACAGTGGGACCCAAGGCATCTGCATTTTCCTCAATTTGAATGAGTAAATCTGTTACATCCTAAAAGATAAGAACTGCTGCCCTTATGAAGATCCTTTGTTTGGCAGTCCCCGTTCCTTCTGTTCAGATGGCTCCAATGTCGTAGACACATGTTTTGATATTTTTAGGAAGAGCATGAATTGCTGGTCTCTACTAATGCCAGGTACATAGAGAGGACATCCTTCCTGGATGGCAACAGAGCAGGAAATCTTAATCCAAGTTCACCGTGTAGTCTTGGACAAGTCCTTTCTTCTTCTATGGGTCTCATCTAAAATGAGAACCTTGAACTGGACAACAGATAAAGACCTTTCTGTCTCTATACATTCAGAGCAAAACACCCAAAGTAGCCAACCTTCCAGAGCAATCTTCCCACTAGTTGCCTATTAGTTAGTTATATCTTCAAGTGCTCCCATAAGAGATCCCACAATATCTTGGTCTAAACAAGGCAAGTTTATTTTTTACTCACTTAATAGTCTAAGTAGGTGATTCAGGGCTGGTATAAGGGTTTGAAGATGTTAAGAGCACAGGTATCTTCTATCTCATTGCTCCCCATCTTGTCAACATTCCCACCTGTGCAAGCGGGGAGCTTGGGCAGAAGGAGGCATGCTTCTTTTAGGGGCACAGATTAAAAGTTACATGTATCACTTCTACTTATGTCCTACTGGCCAGGACTTGGCCACATGGCCACATCTATCTGTAAGGGATGTTGGAAAATGCGGTCTTTACCTGAGCTGTCCTATGCAGTAAAAATTCCTATTACTACGGAAAATGTGAGAGTAGATATGGTGGGCAGTCAAATTACGGTGTTTGTCTCTTTCCCCCCAAAGACTACTCAGTTCACTAGTTTGTTCCTCACTGGCTGTAACTAAGTAAGGAGGTTCTTGATGAAGGTAGTAGAACAGAGTCCCATGGCCTGGTATGGAATGGGCTAAGAGTTAGCCTTAAGTGGACTTTGGCTCCTGAAGGGGCAGAATATCTTTCCTTCAAAAAGAAGAAAAAAAAAGGCTGTTGTCATCTGCCAAGTCTGATCAAGTGGCTGGATCGAGTCACAGATATCTTTGAATGAATTTTATTTTTCTGCTGAACTCAAACAATGCCTATCCTAGGCATCATTTCTAGGATATCATAAGAACTGATTCTTGTTTTCCTTTCTTGTTCATCCATTTGTATCAAAATGCATGTTATTTATCAGTATGGAGTATTATAAAGAACATGGGTGTGGGTATCAGAGTGTGACTTTAAGCAAATCTTAACCACTTTGAGTTTTAGTTTCTTCATTTGTTAAAAGGCAGCAAAATAATCTAATTCAAGGAATGATTATGTATCAGAATCTTTGAATACACTCAGAATATTGCACATATTAGGCATTCAATGACTATCCTTTTTATTAATACCAACAATAACATGGATACTTTATTTGTAAGTGTCTATTATGTATGTACCAGGTACTGTACTGGCTTCTACATGAATTGCTGGGCTGACACATATATTTTTTAGTGTCTAGGAGTTATGGAAAACTCCTTTACAAATAAATAGCTGCTTAATTAGGGCTTTGTGAATGAATGTGGATTACTGCTTTCACTTAGTAGAGAGTAGAAACTTGCTCTGTGTCTGGGACACAGAGTGTCTGTGTCTGGGACTTGGACAGGTAAGGGTGCCAGAGGAGAGTTAACCAGTGACCCTAATTTGGTGATAGTTTCCATTTCTTTCTTCCCTCAATAAAACTCAGTTTACTGAGCTTTCCCTGCTTTTTTGATACTTCACCTGTTGACTCTGTCAGAGACCATCTGATATCTCAGAAACATAAGTCTAAGAATCACATGTACCCCATAAATATATGAAACTATTATTTACCCAAAATAATTTAATTTTTAAAAATCTTTAGCATTCTCCCTCTCTCTGAATCATGCTAACTTTGAGACTAATCATAGTTTCAATGCCAGCCAGCCATTTACTGGCTGAGGGACCTTGGGTAAGTCACTTCCATCTTCTGACCTTCAGTTTCCTCATTTATGAAGTGAGTATATTAACAAAATTCACTTCGTAGGTTTGTTGTGAAGACTAAATGAGATAATGGATGCAAACTGCTTACCATGGTGCCTGGCACATAGTAATCAACAAATGTTAGTTGTTTTCATTCATGCATTAATTCATTCCTCACCAAGTGGTTGTTATGTGTTGGGAAATGAACTTGGAATGAACTAGAAATGAGCTAGGCCCTGTGCCTTCCAAAATCTTACAATCTCACTGGAAAGCCAACACAAGATATAACCTATGAAATGTTCAACATAAAGCTGAATGTGATTCATGACAAAACAAGCTCAGGGGGGAAACTGATTATTGTGGCCCACAGCAGTGCTTTTTTTTTTTTTTAAACAGAGTCTTGCTCTGCCACCAGGCTGGAGTGCAATGGCACCACCTCACTCACTGCAACCTCCGACTCCCTGGTTCAAGTGATTCTCCTGCCTCAGCCTCCCTAGTAGCTGGGATTACAGGCATGCGCCACCATGCCCAGCTAATTATTGTATTTTTAGTAGAGAAGGGGTTCCACCATGTTGGTCAGGCCAAATTGGTCTCGAACTCCTGACCTCGTGATCTGCCCACCTCAGCCTCCCAAGCACTGGGATTATAGGCGTGAACCACCGCACCCTGCCAGCGATGCTTTAAAAACTTTCCTAACTTGAGTTTCACTTTCTCCAAACCTCAGAGCCTTTTTTTGGACTACAATTTGAAAATCAGTGGACTAGAGTGAGTAAAACTTTATTAGAGAAGAAGAGACAGGTGAGGCTAAAGCTGTGGACATACGTAAGGCAATAATGGAAGAAGAGCAGGCTGGGATGGGTTGTGGAGGGTTTGAAATGGTCAGACAGATAATTTGGTCTTAATTGCTTTAGCTCAGAACTTCCTAACCAGTATACCAGGATTACAGAGAAGCCCTCTGGCCTGCAAGTAGCCTATTCATCTGTTTCTCACAGTGTACTATACCAGTATTACCATTTACTATGTCTGCCATACCCTGCAAAGGGAAGCACTACTTTAGATTTCCCAGAAGCCACATTGTTGGGACAGGATTTTGAAGCATGCCCTGTAGCCAAAGGTAAAGATGAAGAAACCTAGATTAGTACATGGAGGGTTGCATAATCCCTGAGTCACACTATGGAAGATCCAAACCCAGGGTTGCTCTGCCTTTTCCCCCACTACCCATCTATGGCAAAGAGCCACTGCCAGCTCTCACTGTCTGTAAACCTAATATCATTATTGACAAGAGAAAGGAAAAAAATTCAATGCCCACTCACCCAGCTTAGCCCTGGGACAAAAACTTTTGAAAATAGGATTATAGTCCATGCACGTGGAGCAAACTAGAAGGCTCTATATTTTGCTGAACATACTTTCTTTTTTCCTGACCCTATGTAACAGGACCCCAGAGTTTCATGTCAGTGGTTTTATAAATTACTAAACAAAATAGATATTTGGTTCCTGCTTAATTGTGGTTTGGTGAGCTTTCCAGAATTTTCTATTCATAACTCTTTCTTTCTTCTCTGTATTTTATTTTACATGACACCCACTCATATGATATTGTCTCTGTATTCTCAAGGTTCTTGATTATAAGCAACAGAAACCAATAATAGCTAACCTAATCAAAACAAACCAAATTTGTTGGAAGGATGTTGGGGGTGGTGGATAGCTCCTAGAATCAAGGCCAGGCTTTAAAGATGACATGAACCAAAGGGATTTCAGGGGCCACCAGGAAGCACACGACCTTCTTCTAGCAGGAACAATTTGGCCAGGGTACTACAGCTGAAGTTGAGCATTGCCCAAAGTATAATGATCAGATACTAATCATGCCTGTCTCTCTGACAATCATTCCAGATTTATAGTCCCAGGAACAGGGGAAGAGGGAGTATGAGGATCTTTATCCTACAACTCCTGTAGTTGAGGCTGGGTGCTGTGCCTCACCAATATCTTACATCTTAGGAGATCGCTTTCAGATAGGAAGAGGATGAGTGGTGGATGGCAAACAAGTAAGTCAACAAAGAAAGCAATGTTCCTAGCTCCCACACAGTGTTTCTCAAACTACCGAAGACATATTGTTGCAGATTACGCCAGATAATTGCGTTGCAAGGTGAATTTTGCAAGTGCTTGATTAGCTTTTTGTTTTAATTTTAACAGCTGTATTGAGATAGAATCGACATAATTTCACATGTTTAAAGCTTTGTACATTTTGACATGAGTACACCTGTGAAAGCATTAACATCATCAAAATGATGAACATACAAATCACTCTCCAAAATTTCCTCAGGATTATTGGTAATCCCTTCCTCTGCCCCACCCTGCCTTCTATCCTGCCCCCATATTCAGGCAACCATTTATCTGCTTTCTGTCACTATAGGTTAATTTATACTTGATGGCATTTTATGTTAAAAGGGAATAAAATAGTGTGTACTCTTTGTATGGGTTATTTCACTCAGCATAATTATTTCGAGATTCATCATTGTTGTTATCTACAGTTCATTCCCTTTTTTCAATGAATTGTAGTCCATTGTATGGACACAGCACAATTTGTCTATTCATCCACCTATTGATGGATATTTGGGTTGTGTGATGGTCTGTTTTAGATGTCAAACTTGGCTAGGCTATAGTCCCAAATTATTTAATTAAACATGAATCTAGGTGTTGCAATAAAAGTATTTTGCAAATGTGATTAATGTTCACGATCAGCTGACTTTGGGTAAAGGAGATTATCATAGATCATCTGGGTGGATCTGATTCAATCAGTTGAAAGGCCTTGAGAGCAGAACAGAGGCTTCCCTGAAGAAGAAATTCCACCAGTGGATTACAATTCAGCGATTGCCCAGAGTTTCATCCTGCCCTTCCTGATGGTCTGCTTTCTGTGATAAATCCCTTAATATACTCTATGTGCCCTACTGGTTCTGTTTCTCTAGTTGAATGCTGACTGATAACAGGTTGTTTCCGTGTTTTAGGTGTTACAAATCAAACTCATGTGAACATTTGTGTACATGTCTTTGTATGGATATATGTTTCCTTTCTTGTAGATAAATACTTCAGAGTAGAATAGGTGAATCATATGGTATGTATTTACATTTTTAAGAAAAAGCTAAACTTTTTCCTGGATTGGTTCCATTTTACATCTTTACCAGCAATGTATAAATCTTCCCCCTTCTTCACACCCTTACCAACACTTGGCATGGTCACTCTTTTTAATTTTAGACATTCTAATATGTGAGGAGTAGTTTGTCATTGTGGTTTTAATTTGCATTCCTTTAATGACTGATAATGGTGAGCATTTTTTCATGCACTTATTTGCCAGATGTATATCATCTTTGGTAATGCGTCTGCTCAAATCTTATTCCCACTTTAAAAACTGGGTTATTTTCTTATTATTGATTTTGAGAGATTTTATATGTTCTAGACACAAATTCTTTATCAGACATAATTATTTGCAAATACTTTCTTCCATCTGTCAATTTTTTTTCATTCTTTTAACAGTATCTTTAGACAGGCAGAAGTTTTTAATTTTGGTTAAGTCAAATTTATCAATTTTTTTCTCTGATGAATCATGTTTTTGGTGTCATATCTAAGAAATCATTGCCTAATCCAAAGTGACAAATATTTTCTCCTATGTTTTCTTCTAGAACTTTTATTTTTAGGTTTTCTATTTTACATTTAGGTCTATGATCCCTTTTATGTTAAGTTTTATATACATAGTGGGATATGAATCAAAGTTCATTTTTGTGCATTTGGATATCTAACTTTTTCAGTACCATTTGTCGAAAACACTACATTTTCTCCACTGAAATTACTTTGTAGCTTTGTCAAAAATCAGTTGTTGCTAGCTTGGTGCAGTGGTGTGTATGCGTAATCCCAGCTACTTGGGAGGCTGAGGCAGGAGAATTGTTTGAGGCCAGGAGTTTGAAACCAGCCTGGGCAATGGGCAAATAGCAAGACCCCATCTCTTAAAAAACTCAGTTTTTCATATATGTGTAAGTCTATCTCTGGTCTCTCTATTCTGTCTCATTGATCTATTTGTCATCTTTATGCCAGTACCACATTGTCTTAATTACTGTAGCTTTATAAGAAGTCTTTATATATATATATATATTTTTTTTTATTGCATTTTAGGTTTTGGGGTACATGTGAAGAACATGCAAGATTGTTGCATAGGTACACACATGGCAGTGTGATTTGCTTCCTTCCTCCCCATCACCTATATCTGGCATTTTTCCCCATGCTATCTCTCCCCAACTCCCCACCCCCTGCTGTCCCTCCCCTATTTCCCCCCCGACAGACCCCAGTGTGTGATGCTCCCCTCCCTGTGTCCATTGTTCAACACCTGCCTATGAGTGAGAACATTCAGTGTTTGGTTTTCTGTTCTTGGGTCAGTTTGCTGAGAATGATGGTTTTCAGATTCATCCATGTCCCTACAAAGGACACGAACTCATCGTTTTTGATGGCTGCATAATATTCCACGGTGTATATGTGCCACATTTTGCCTGTCCAGTCTATCATCGATGGGCATTTGGGTTGGTTCCAGGTCTTTGCTATTGTAAACTGTGCTTCAGTGAACATTCGTGTGCATGTGTCCTTATAGTAGAACGATTTATAATCCTTTGGATATATACCCAGTAATGGGATTGCTGGGTCAAAGGAATTTCTATTTCTAGGTCCTTGAGGAATTGCCACACTGTCTTCCACAATGGTTGAACTAATTTACACTCCCACTTTAAATCAGATAGTGTTTGTCCATCACCTTTGTTCTCAAAATTGTTATGGCTACTCTAGGTCCTTTGCATTTCTATGACTTTTAGAGTCACATTGTCAAATGCCATAAGAAAGGCTTCTGAAATTTTTATTGGAATTATGGAAAATATGTAGAAAAATAAAAGACAGTTGACCTCTTAACAATATTTAGTCTTCCAACCCATAAAAAAAAATGTAATTACAATTTATTTAGATCGCCTTAATTCCTCTCCCTAATGCATTGTAGTTTTCAGAGTGTAGGCCTTATTCATCTTTTGTAAGATTTATTGCTAAATATTTCATATTTTTGATGTTATTATAAATGGTATTTTAAAATGTAGATTTCTGGTTGTTGATTGTTAGTGTAATAGAAATATACTATGCAATTAATACATTATACAAGAAATACAATTGCTTTTTCTGTATAGATCTTATGTCTTTCAACCTTGCTAAACTCATCTATTAGTTTTAGTAGCTGTTTTGTATACTCCATCAGATTTTCAACATAGACTTTTATGCCATCTGCAAATAAAATCAGTTTTACTCTTCCCTTTCTAATATGGATGCCTTTTGTTTCTTTTGTTGGCTAATTTCTCTGGCTAGAACTTCCAGCATAATATTGAATAGTAGTAAGAGTGGATATCTTTGCCTTGTTCCTGATCTCAGTGGGGAAAACATTCCATCTTTCACATAAACAGTGATATTATTGTAGATGACATTTATCAAATTGAGGTTTCTTTTGATACCTAGTTTGCTCTGAGTGTTTATCAGAAATGGATGTTCGACTTTTTTCTGCATATATTGAGATGATCATATAGTTTTTCATCTTTGTTAATATGGTAAATTATATTGATTGATTTTCAGATATTAAACAATCGTACATTACTGATACAAAATCCAATTTGTCATAATGCATTATCCTGTTTTTCATATTATTGGATTCAATTTGCTAAAATTTTGTTCAGAATCTTTGCATCTAAGTTCATGAAGGATATTGGTCTGTAGTTTTCTTTGCTTATACCAACTTTGTCTGGTTTTGGTATTAGGGTAATGCTTTTCTCATCGAATGAGCTTGGAAGGATTTCCTCCTCTTCAATTTTCTGGAGGGATCTGAGTAGCATTGTTCATATTTCTTCCTTAAACATTTGGCAGAATTCACAAGCAAGGAAATCTGGGCCTAGAGTTTTAGTAGGAAAAGAGTTTTAACTATTAATTCAATTTCTGTAACATATCTAGTGTTATTCAAGTTATCTACTTCTTGAGTGAGCTCTCATAGCTTGTGTCTTTCAAGAAATGTGTACATTTAATCTAGGTGTTGATTTATTTATTTATTTATTTTAGACAGTGTCTTGCTCTGTCACCCAGGCTGGAGTGCAGTGGTGCAATCATGGCCCACTTCAGCCTTGACCTCCCAGGCTCAAGTGATCCTCCTGTCTCAGCCTTTCAAGTAGCTGGGACTACAGGTGCATGCCACCACACCTGGCTAATTTTTTTAAAAAAGTGTCTCTTACACTGTTGGTGGGAGTGTAAATTAGTTCAACCATTGTGGAAGACAGTGTGGCGATTCCTCAAGGACCTAGAAATAGAAATTCCATTTGACCCAGCAATCCCATTACTGGGTATATATCCAAAGGATTATAAATCATTCTACTATAAGGACACATGCACACGAATGTTCATTGCAGCACAGTTTACAATAGCA
>PVKV010013461.1:0-61408 GCA_004027835.1 Alouatta palliata
TTCGTGTGCATGTGTCCTTATAGTAGAATGATTTATAATCCTTTGGATATATACCTAGTAATGGGATTGCTGGGTCAAATGGAATTTCTATTTCTAGGTCCTTGAGGAATCGCCACACTGTCTTCCACAATGGTTGAACTAATTTACACTCCCACCAACAGTGTAAGAGTGTTCCTATTTCTCCACATCCTCTCCAGCATCTGTTGTCTCCAGATATTTTAATGATCGCCATTCTAACTGGCGTGAGGTGGTATCTCAATGTAGTTTTGAGATATTCTTAAGTGGAATAGAACACACAGAATGTGATGCACATCTTTTCATTTTCCAGTTAAATCTCGTTCTTTTTATTTTTAGGTCATGTAGCTACTACCTTGCTATATATATGCTTTATGTACATTTAAATATGTGTAAAATGTACATTTTGTGTGTGTGTATAGTTACATTCCAATACTCTGTCATGGTTTATGAAATGATACAGATATTATACAACTGTGCATGGCATATTATCTGATGATATGAGTGGCAGAAGAGAGAAAGCATAGTGCCACCCTGAGAAGGATGAAAATAATTTGCACCAGAAATGAAGAAGATACTAATTCAAGAGAAACAAAATAGTAAGAGGCAAAAATTTTACTTAGTTGCTGTGCTTAATGAGGAATCAATTTTCTTCTCTAGGACTGCCTTCGCATAATGGCTATTTTCTCTTGCATTAAGCATATATATAATAGATCTCCTTTAAATGATTGATTTTTCTTATCCATCTCCATTCCTGAAAAGTCACAGATGATGACAATAATAATAGTGTATTTTCATAAATCCACTAAATGTAATTTTATTAGTTCTAAACAGAACCTTTATTCATTATCTCCTATTTTAGATGTTTATTGTAGGTTCTACCCCGACTGTTTTTGCTATCTAAAATGTGATGTTCAGGATCTTGAGATTGCTGAGCATAGAGTCTTTTACCATGGATAAATTTATACTGAAGAGTAAAGAACAGGAGATATGAAATATATCAGGAAGAAAGCAAAGAATAATAGAAGTGCTGAGGAGGAAACTATTGCTGTACCTCTTGGTTGAAAGTAACTGTTAGGTAGACAATTGGTGAAAAAAAGAAGAGAGAGTACCTTACATATAGATTTACTGTAACAGTTAATTGGCATAAAAGAGAGAAGGAAAATATGTGAGAAGAGAGAAGACAAGAGAAAGGAGAATGGTAATGGAGTAGGATGTTTTGCACCATCATGACTGGTTTGGGGAAAGAGGCTGCAAAAGCCAGAAAAGAATGAAGGATTTTTTAAAATTAAATTTAATTTTAATGGTTTTTGGGATACAAGTGGATTTTGGTTACATGCATAAGTTCTTTACTGGGATTTGTGAGATTTTGGTGCATCTATCATTCAAGCAGTGTACACTGTACCCCATATATAGTTTTTTTTTTTAAAGTCTTACTCTTCTGCTTCCCTTTTGCTCTGAATCTCCAAAGTTCATTACATTATGCTTTTGCATCCTCATATCATAGCTCCAATTTATAAGCAAGAACATATTATATTTAGTTTACCCATTCCTGAGTTATTATACAATGGCCTCCAGTTCCATCTCTTGTTGTAAAACACATTATTTCATTCCTTTTCATGGCTGAATAGTATTCTATTGTATATATGTACCACATTTTCTCCATCCAGTCGTTGGTGGATGAGCAGTTAGGTTGTTTCCATATATTTGCAACTGTGAATTGTGCTGCTATAAATATGTGTGTGCCTGAATCTTTTTCATATAATGACTTATTTCTTTTGGGTGGATATCCAGTAGTGGGATTGTTGGATGGTAGTTCTAATTCTAGTTCTTTAAGGAATCTCCATATTGTTTTCAATATCGACTGTACTAATTTACATTCTCATCGGCAGTGTAAAAGTGTTTCCTTTTTAACACATCCATGCCATCATTGATTGTTTTTTGACTTTTTAATTGTGGCCAGAATGAAGGAGTCTTAAAAAGGAAAAGTGAAGAGAACTTTCTTTAATTAAGGAAGCAGTCAAGTTATTACCAAAAAGAAATAGTTTCCTTAGAACTGCTGTTTGCTTAAAGTAATAATCAGAATGAATATGTCCACCCATAATATCAAAAATGTTTAGGTCCCTTATGGATTATAAACTCCTTAAGGAACCTTAAGGAAACTCCACAATCAAGAACCTTGATTGACCTTTCAACTGGCTTAAGATGAGATTAAATTCACATTGTACGAGTTTGGGTATCATGAGATATTTATTACTGTAACCTAGATTTTGTAACTTAATTTATAGTAGCAGAAGAGGTCTGATGGATGTCAATAAAAAAAAAATAAATATACATAAAAGGCTACTTTATTAGGAGAAGAGGGCACTGTTAATGTCTCCATTTAGTATATTGAATGCATTTTGTCACTTTCATATTGTATCCTTTATACAGTCTTGATTTGAGAATCCCTATCCATCAATACATGTGAAATAGTAATGTGCAACACACTTCTGGCCATAGTTTATTGAAAATGCAAATGCAAAAGGAACAACTGTGGTGTTTTCATTTAAGATGAAGTTAAATGTGGTTCATGCTTACGAGTGGAATAAAGTACTCTGCTTTAAAATCTAGAGGTTTGTGGGAAAATTGCATTTAATGAAGTGTTAAGTATACAGTTATTTGTGTAAAACCCTTGGTATATGTGGTTAAACAACTATAATAACCATAAGAAACTGCAAGCGACTGAACAGTAGGCATTTGTAGATTTCACAGACCAGTGGCTATTAACATCACTTCAAGCAGGAAGAAAATTGGCATCCAAGAAGAAAACTGACATCACTAATAAGCAGGTTTAAACTATGAAAAGTAGTATGGAGGCATGACTGGGCATGAGAACAATATATTTTGACCTGTACATGTTGAAAGAGTGGGTGGGGGTGTCAGGGAGAGATAGAGAGAGAGAGAGAGAGAGAGAGAGAGAGAGAGAAAGAGAGATTGTCAATTGGATTGAGAATCCTAGAATCCATGCAAGAAGGGAATCTTCCTTTTAAAAAGTCTATTTCCTCTCAATGTAGAAAAGACTTCTACAAAAATATCCAGTACTTCCATTATTAGAGAGGTTTTTTTTTACTTTAACTTAAAAGCCATGCCTGCATAAGTCTTCACTTTAGTTATGTCTTCTAATGGTTCATTAATAAAATAGTTTTCTTGTCCAAATAGCAGAAATGTATAATTTTGATGAGAGTATTCATGTTTCACTAATCCATCTCTTTTTCCAACAAATTACACATAATATTACTTCATTTTTCATACTTTAGCATAAGACAATATGCTTTAGTTTTTTTTTTTTTCTTAAAATATGTCTTAAGATAAAATTCCTTCTAGAGACCATTCTTGTTTTTAGGCTTTAAATTTTTACTTCGAGAGAAGGTTTAGGTATACCTTTTCAAGAGAATATTATTCTGAGCATATTGTGAATTGGTGCAATAGTTTTCTACAGGATGTTAGCTAACAGCTTAATGAAAAAGCAGGATAGTTTTCTGTTTTTCACTGTGGACTTTGGTTGTTTTAATTTGAATTTACAGAATATCAGACTCTTAAACTCAAGTTTACGTACAAAGGTACATAACCTTTGTATTTTCTGCAATCTATGTTATATATAGATGTAATAATCATATCACTTTTCCCATTGCTAGATTCACTGCTAAGATCCCTATAACAAAAGGCAGATTAACAAGAGACAGTTATATACATTTATTTAATATAAGTTTTATACAACATGAAAGCCTTCAGATATAAATGCCCAAAGAAACAAAGAAACTTGTGTATTTTTATGGACAGTTGTACAGAAGTATGACTGGACGACAAAAGGTTATGGTCTAATGGTAACATATTGGGGGAAACTTAGCAAGGTCTGTTCAGGTTGTTCTTGGAGTCTTTTTTTGTATTTATTCCTTTCCTCCAAGCATACGGAGTGCCCCTCTGGGAATAAGCGTTCTATGACCTACTTTAGAGGCTGGTCAGAGAATTTTTTAATGGCTTGTTTCATGGAGAACGGCTAGAGAATGTCTGAGAGACCTTCCTGTTTCAACTGTTTTCTCAAATGCTCAGGTGCTGTATGTTGGGATACCATGTCCTGAATCTCATCAACATATTTATCTATCCATTTGATTGTTCCATAAAATGAAATGACAATTTAAAAAACTTTTCAGGAAAATAATAAATTTGTAAGCATAATGTATGCCTGTATGGTATCCACAAATATTTGAATACTGTGTTTATACTTTTGTAACAAAGAAAAAAAATTTTTATTTAACATGTGAGTCAGAGAAACTCCGACAAACTAGGGAAGGTAGAAGATATTCAAAAGAGTCAGCCCAGATTAATTATTTTATACCATTCTGTTAAAAGGTTGCCTTGAATGACTTCATTTAATCATCATGTCACTGCTGTGTGACCTTAGACACGTTTCTTAGCCTTTTCTAATCTCAGTCTTGGCTCTACAATTAGGGAGCTATGTTTGGGAAACTCCGCTCTCTTTCACTATTCCCAAAGTGTGTGCATTTTCAGTCTGAACATGTACTGATAATCCTTACATAAAAAACTTATTAAATGGTGATATATTTCATATATACTTAGATTTCCACAAAGACATATAAATGCCTATCTAATAATTATAAAACATTTCAATGATAGACATTATATTTATCATTCTAAAGCTGTATTGCAAAAGACACAGAAAACTAAGAGTATGATTCAGGATGCAATAAAAAGGAGAGATGCTTGAAGAAAACATTAGTAAACCTTGGCTTATAAAATGTTCAGGTATCTTCAGCTTAAACTGAGCATTGATTTTAAAATCACTAGGCTTTATCAAAAGCAAACTGAATATTTTGAAAGGAGGCATAATTTAGATTTATTTAATATAATATCTGTATTACATTTATGTTATACTGC
Organism: Alouatta palliata; assembly: GCA_004027835.1. Classification (NCBI taxonomy): domain Eukaryota; kingdom Metazoa; phylum Chordata; class Mammalia; order Primates; family Atelidae; genus Alouatta; species Alouatta palliata. The sequence goes on from PVKV010013461.1 coordinate 4,954, forward strand.
CTCTAAATTATATCTAACATAATCGTGCCCAATAGATGCTCGATAAGTTTTTGAATAAATTATGTACCTTATACTGGAACTTTTATTTTGTACCTGTGCTACCAATTAGAAAGCAATATAGTATTCTGGTTAAGAGTATATACTTGAAGGCCACATTAACTGGGTGTAGTTTCAGTCTCTGATACTTCTAATTGTGAGATGTTCGATAAGTAAGATTAGCTTGTGACTCAGTTCCTTCACATAGTTTTTTTGAGAGTAGGCACATTGTACATACAAAGTGCATGGAACAATCCCTGGCACATGTTAGTATTATCCAAATTCTAGATTCGTATCATAATTAGTTGTTATTACATTTTGTAAAAGTTTAAAATTACGTGACTACAGAGGAAACTATAATTTTTCATGTCTAGTAAACTTACATATTTAGGTTGTGAGTTTTACTAGTTACAGTGAAGTTTTTAGCTTTGTTTTGTTTTAACATGGATTGCTTGGAATAAAGGAATTTTTATTTAACTAAACGTGTGTCATCAAAATATGCCTATCACCTCCTTTGAGATAAGAGAATGAGAAGGAAAAAAAGCACATCTCTTAAGACTTTCTTTAAAATAAATGGAGGCTTTATCACAAGAGGTAAACCCTCTATGTCCAGATCTGAAATTAAGCCATTTTGTGTATTCATCCAACAAATGTTCATAATGCACCAATACAGTGACACTGGGCCTCATGTCAGCCATCCCTGCATAAATATGAAACTGGCCCTGCCCTGAAGGAGTTTACAGTCTATGGAGGAGAAAAGATTTATCCCAAGCATGTATACCCCACAGTGAAAAGAAACTTCTTGCTAAAGTATTTTGGAAGTTGAGACTTCCACATTCAACAGGGAAGTAGGGGGGAGAGGTCTCAAGCAAAGCATCACACATAAGACAGCTGGCATCTTCAGTTAGGTAATGAATGACAGATAAGATAAAGAGAGAGGAACATTCCAGACAGGAGGAATGATCTAAAGAAAAGCAGAGAAAATAATAGATGATATGAAGGTCCAAGAAATTTGATGGCATTTGATTCTCTTGAGTGACAGTAAAGTAAATTAGCAAATAAATTATCATTGATAATAGAAATATTTAAATATAACTTCAACTAAGGAATTTCTAGTTTTTCTTTTATTTGGAATATTAACTTATAGTATACTTTAATAAAATTACTTAAAGTCCTAATTAAAACATGAAGAAAAAAACATGAAACAAAACCATTTGAGTTAGACCTTTCCCAGTTTGCAAAGAATTATTATCTTTTGCATTAATGAACTCACAAAAAATATATTTTTCGCAAGAATATTCCATATTATAGGTTAAACACAAGAAAAAACTTCAAATAAATTCAGAAATCATTTTCTAACTTTGTGGTACAGTGCAGCGCAGTATTTTATAGCCGAATGGAATGACTTGTAGAAAATTAACAATTAGTTTTATCCATTTTGTTTCATGCTTGAAATCTTTTGTTACCAACAGGGAAAAAGTAAGAATAGATATAAACACTATTGTGTGTTTTGAATTCAAAGGTGTCTTATTTCTTTTTAGTTTGTTCTCTTACTGTTCAGTAATCTCATAAACAGCAACTGAAATACAATATTAGTGAAGCACTTCTAAATATTTGGGAAGGAAGGAGGGAGGGAGGGAAGAAAGAAAAGGAGAGAGGGTGCAGAGTAGGAAAGAAGTACTAAAAAAAGGGAGGCAGGGAGGAAGTGGGAGAGAGAAAGAGAGAAAGAAGAAAAGGAGAAAGGGTAAAACAGAAGGTAAGTAATAAGAAGTGGAGATAAGGGAAAGAGAGGAGGGGAGAGTTTTTATAACAATAATTTTGCATTTTTATGTGTGGAACAAAAATGTTCTCCTGGAATGGTTATTTGCTCGTGATTTGAATAAGCATTTAAAAGAAAAATGATAGCATTGTTCTCTTGTTAAAATTCAAGGCCACCGAGCAAAACATGTATTTCCCATGGAAATGATCAATTTCAGGACCCTTCTACAAAGCATATGGTCACCACTAATCTAGTGACTTAATCCTATCCTTTGGGTCTCTTATTCTATTTCAGGTTATCTATCCTTTGCCTCCAGGCAGGACTATAACTAAGCCATGTAAGACAGATGGGTTTCTAACCTAGTCAAGATTTCTAGGGAAGTCATTTCCACAGCCTCTCAATATTAATCAAAATAACCAGCCCCAGAATTTAGGAGAAGAAAAATATCTCAAGTAGCAAAAGATTTTGGTACACTTTTTTTGTCTGTGCAATATCTGACAAGCAATAATTCTTATAGTTTTCTAATAAGACATGCGTTTGAAACATTTTCAAATATATAGTAGCTGATTTGATTATGGGCAAGCTACTAAATCTCTGTTTTGAAATTTATTTATTCTATCTTGCTGCAAATGTAAAAATCTAGTTGATAAACAAACACAAATGAAGTAGTGTGCAGACTATAAAGGCTCTTTACCAATAGAGAACCTAAGCTTCTTTTTTGTTTTAGAGTATGTCCTTTTCTTTACACAATCTTTAGAGCCTTCACGTCACTGTGGTGACTTTTCTTTCAATCAATACAAACCCCAAGACATTTGAACATTTTATTTAAGTGCATTTCCTACAAAATAGAATTTAAGCAAGATGTAAAAGAACCCAAACTGCACTCTGAGTTTTAAGACTTTACATCATTTTCTCTTAACCTTATCATCTGCTTTTACAGCAGATTTAATGTTTTTTAATCATAATTTTCTGGCGACACTGAAAACCTCTTCCTGTGCTCCAAATACCCATTCCCAGGCTTTGTTCGCATATACCCTCCACATCACACATTATCCCAATCCTTTATCATTATGGTCAAATCTGAAGCATCCACAAAAGTATCACTAAAAATTGACTCAAGCAAAATAATGTCTCCTTCCATCCATAGTGATAACAATAAGTTAGGTTTTTATCAAACTGATGCATGGCAGAAGAGCTCCAAAATTGAAGCTTAGCCTGGGAGGATTCTTGGCTTTGCCCAGGAAAGAATTTAAGGGCAAGGGGGTAGTGTTAAACAGCAACGTTTATTGAAACACCCGTATACAGCAGCAACAGAGGTACTTCTTGAAGAGCAGGGCTACCCCTTAGACAGTGTGTGCAGAGTAGCAGCTCAAAGGCAGTTCTGCAGTCACATTTATACCCACTTGTAATTACACACAAACTAAGGGTGGATTATGCAGAAATTTCTAGGAAAATGATGGTAACTTCTGGGTTGCTGGGTTGTTGCTATAGAAAGGAGCAATATCCTCCAGCTGTTGCCACGACAATGGTAAACTGGCCTAGCAAGCTGGTGGGTGTCTCAAGGAAAGCTGCTTCTGCCCAGGCCCTGGTTTAGCTAGTACCCAATTTTGTCTAATGTCCAAGCCCTGCTTCCAAAATTGAGTCCAGCCTCTTACCTCAAAACTCTATAAATTTTATTACTTATTATTAACGTAGTTCAAGACACAAGAAAGTAAAACATGTATTAACACATTTGTTCCAAAAGACCTCCAAGGAATTATTATTATCCCTAATTTGATGATGAAAAAAGAAAAAAAAAAAAACCTTAAGGTGAATAGGAATAATAACATTTACTGAAATTTTATTACATTTGAGGCCCTTTTCTAAGCACAGTTTTCTTTATATTATACTAAGCTGTTATCCAATTAAATAATAGGTTAAAGAAGAACAAATCTTTTCAAAGTAATGTTGGGTTTTTATGTTATGTAAAAAAATTCTCTTTAATTTTAGGACACATAATAGGTCATGATAAAAATATTTTTATTTTCTAAGTGAAATTGTCTTCTATGAAAGATGGACAGTGTAGAGTACTGAATCATATTTAGAACTATTTACTGAATTATTAAGATAATATGTAACATTAAAACTTGTAAACAATGAAAGCAGAAAGCTGATCAGGTTGTAACAATAACATGTTTCAAGATAACTATTAAGAATTCTCATGAACTCTGGAGCTAACTATATTACTAAGTTATCTGTGATTAATAAAACATATATATATATATATACATATATAGACATAGTTAAACACACTTACATATATAATCATACCCACAAACAAACATACACATATGTGTATACACATTACCCACTTACCCATGTCTGGGTACATGACCAATCAATCTAGTTTTTTAAGTTACATGTTCATTGTGATAAATGTGATTATGCTAATAGATCTGGTAATACCTAGACTCCCGTTTAATTTCAGAATAATATATAATAATATTATAACTGATAAGAATTTAGTAAAATATAGTGAGGTAACTACATTTACTCACTATGCTATTACTATTACCTCACTATATTTTTAAATCCTTATCAATTATATTTATTAATCCTTTCAGTCTATGGTAGAAACTCAACCTATCTGAAACACAGTAAACACAAACTAAATGCTCCTATGGAAGGAAAATTTGTACCGTTTGCTCTTGAGTTTATGTAAAAGTCAATGTGTGTAGCCTTCTAAATCATTTTCCCTATTTCAATTTCCAACTAAAAACTGAATCTGAAATTAAAGACCAATAACGTCAGCCACAAAAACCTGATAGACACCTAGACACATCGGAACTTTTAACTGTACGTTGAAGGTTTTATATTCTTGTTGCTGCTCTGAAATGTTCTACAAATTTGAAAATAAATGGCATTTTAGTTAGAAAAATATGTTCTAATGTCGATTTAACTTCTATGCTTTGAAGATGTACAAGAATTATTCATGTCCTACCATGTTCGAATAGATTTTAATAGGTTTTCTTCAAAGAACCATTACTCCCTCATAAAGAAAACAAATAGATTCTACAAAATACACTTCCAGCATTATTTTGAGGTTATAAACTTACACAAGTAAAATGTTTTGTAATTTTTAAATGTTTGGGTTTTTTTTGCAAACACTTGTTGATACTTAAATGGTACATGTCACCTGATTTTGCCTCATTACTAATTGCCTTTTTAATAAATTCTGTTCATAAAATATATAGACATCTACTTCAGTTTGATTGGGAAACATTTTTAAAGTGATTTTATTTAGACACTCTCCTGCTCCAAAATATTTCAGCAATACCAAAGAAGAACACTTTCTTTTATCCAAGCTTTGATTAAGTAATGTAAACTAGCCTTATATTGAAGACTTTTCTCTTTTGTTTGTTTTTGCTAAGAATTCTATATTAAATACAAATACCATACTCTTGGGGTGAATGGATTTCAGCTGTGTATGAAGTATTTTCTTTCTTGGAAATTGTTTTGGGATTCTTTCAGATAAAAGATCTATATAGAGTTGTTATTATTGGTTACCTGTCTTGGTTCTTTGACTCCTATATTGACTATTTCCTAAAGGTAATTTTCATTAAACCATAGGCTGTTACACAGCTAGACTTTCACCTATTTGTGTTCATTTTAGTCAGTACTCTCAGGCTCAGAAATGTATAGGGAAAGAGCTGTCTTTCTTTGACTGATTTAGGGAAGCAAGTAGAATATTTTGTGACCTGACATTTTTTCTTCCCTTGCAAATCTTCTCTTTCAAGTCCCCCAATCTGATATAAAGGACATGGTAGTCTCTAATCACACTCTAATCTCTGTTGGTCTAAATCCAAATAATTTCCTTCTACACCCTGCTCGGTTGAGACTTAAATCCCTTATTATTCAATGATCCTATTTTTAAACTCTGCTTGGGAAAGCAGTGGTGACTTTTGATGCTAATCCTACTCAGTCCACTGACTCTATCCCCTTCAGGGAAATGGCCAAGGATTTTTAAGGGGGTAAATATACAGCTAGCTGCATAAAAAGAAAGAGAGAAAAGCTAAGTTAGAATTTTCCAAACTATAGAGGGTGATAAAAATGGATCAGTCATATTAAAACCTGAGTAGCTTTATTCTGATGAGGTGTCTATTAATTCCATTGGAAATAGCTAGTTAAATCCTTTAGTAACAGTTTTCATTGCCTAGGATTGAAGGATAAGCATTTGGTTTCATATTCAAGGCAATAGAACTAGCAAATCCTGTCAGATCCTTCAAATCAAAATTGAACCTGACCATATTTCATGTTCAAAGTATAAATAAATGTATCAATTGATATGATAATAATTTTTGGGTTATTTTTGACTTTCTCTTTGGAAGTTAAAAATAGCCAGAAAAACAAAAACATGTGGCAGAGAAAGCTCTGGGCTGAGAAACAGGACATCTGACTTCCACATTTGAAATTTCCATAATGGTCAGACAAGTATATAAAGTCAAGATTTTAAGCCAATTTTTAATTAAAAAGGAGTTTAGATAAATGATCATGATGCCATTTTAGCTATAAAGGTCTACTATATTTACCATAGGATAATGCTGTTCTGGACCTAACACAGATAATGTAGTAACAATCCATTTTGATAATACAACCCGCTCACTTATCCCTTCTTGCCATGTGAATAGTAATAATTTTGGTCCTTTATTTTTTCTTTCTTGCTAATGTGCCCGCTGGACCTTCCTCATGGTGTAACTTCTCGTTCCATATCTATTTTCATTCTCATTGTTTAAGGCCAAGGTCTTAGTAAATTTTCTCTAACTTTCTCTCTTCAGGAAGAGAGAAACTTTTTCATTCTGTGGTGTTTCTGAGCTTTACACTTAACTTTGCCATAGCACTAATCACACTGTCTTGCAATTGTGTATTGACTTGCAAATTCACCTTTTATATTAAGGTATGAGCTTTATAAGGGCAGTATTCATGGCTTATTAATAATACTAATTCGTGAATCATAAAGGTAAGTATGTGAGTCATTAATAATAGCATTAATATGTGAATCATAAAGCCCCCCAAAGTATTTGAGACGGCCAATGTAGAGTTAAGTCTGCATTTTCTGATTTCTGGTACTGGCTAAAATGCAGCAAACACACTATAACCCATTTCCCTCCACTGACTGCAACAAAAACTTTGAATAGCATACAAAAAGTAGCTCCACAAGGACTCTGAAAACTAAACAATAGCAGACAGATTGAAAAGCCAAAACCTAAGGAATGACTGGAAGGGTAGTCAGGTTACTCTTGTTGCGCTCTTTCTTTATTACTTGGCTTTTACCAGATGAATTGCAAAATTGCACAGTGAAAATCTCTTAGGGAAAACCCCTCTGCCTGGCCAGAAGGGTAGAAAAGGCCGATTTTTAGATCCCAGGGGTGTGAGAGAAATCCATTTTTGTTTTTGTTTTAGTTTTTTCCCATCTCACATGCTCTGAGGCCAGAACCAATCACAAAGCTTTGCTGCTGTGGTGCTGGCAGTGGCATGGGCTCCTAAAACACCTGAAGAGAGAAAACCTTTATCATTAGCCATAGACACTGGAAAGACAAACTTTAGAGTGTATGTGAGAAATTCCCACTACTTTTTTCTCTCTCTTTTTATTTGACATCTTGCCCCAAAGACAGACTTAGTCTTATAGAATTGTGTGACAGCACAGCGACTACAATTCTGAGAGAAGCTATTTTTCCATACACAGGGGCTGAGTGATTGGGTACCTCAGAACTGAAAATTGTGGAGAGTATATAGACAAAGACAGCACGAGAGAAGCAGATTCCCCAGTCTGTGTATAAACAAACACATGAATGTGGGCTCACTCTCAAGGTCATCATACATGGAGCACAGCAAATAAGGCAGAGCAAAATATTTGAGAATTGAACTGTGCTATAAACCACCAACCAAATTGTTCCCAGGTGAACTCCTGAGTGGCTCAGAAACAGGCAATACGCAGGTCACAGAGCAAAGTTTGAAGGTGCACTGACGTTGTAGCTAGTCCCCATAGAAGGTGAGAGACAAATTTCAGTCTTAACCTATTCATGTAAATTTCCTTCCAAAACAACAATAACACTGTTACAACAAACATTCTCCATAGGATTTGACCAGGGCCCAGAATTTCACAACATAATATTTAAAATGCTCTGAGTACAATCCAAATAATAACATAACATAAAAGAAGAAGCTGATAAATAATTAGGAAAAAATCATTTAGATATTAACTTCAAGATTGCCTTGATGATGAATTTATCACACAAAGAAGCCTTTAATACACACTCCATGAGGTAAAGATGAATACTCTTAAAATAAAAGTAGTTTATAGAAGAGAAATCAGAATAATGAAAAACATCTAAATGAAAATTTATAAAGTAAATACATGACATCTGAAATTTAAAAAATACTAGATGACCTCAGTAGCAGAATAGAGATAACAAAAGAAAGACTTATACCTGTAGTTAGATTAGTAGAAATTATGCAATCTTAAACATAAAGAATAAAAGATTGAAGTAAATTGGCCTCTCCAGCTCTTATTCAATATCATACTGAAAGTCCTAGCCTGTGCAGCGAAGAAATAAAAGGAAATTAACACAATAGCAGATGGGCAAGAGGGAATAAAACTGTCTCTCTTTGCAACATAAACATCTATATGGTAAATTTCATATGGAATCAACACAAAAGTCTCCTGTACTTGATAGGTGGGTTTAGCAAGCTGGCAGTATACCAGGTCAGTTCTAAAAAATCTATTGTGTTTCTAAATAACAGCACTGAACATTTGGAAATCAAAATTTAAAAACAATATCACTTACAAGAACGCACAAAAAAGTACTTAGTTGTAAACCTTACATGATATGACCTGGATTGGGATGCTAAAAGACATACAACACCAATGTACAAAATCAAAGAAAACGTAAATAAATGAAGAGATACACTAATTTTATGATTGAAAGACTCAGGACTGTTATATTTTACACCCCAAATTTCTCTATATATCAATATAATTCAACTCCAATTCCCAGTATACTTTTTTTATTGATATCAAAAAAGATTCTAAAATTTATATCAGAAAAAATGTTAAAGGATTCATACAGTCTGCTTTTGAGACTTACAATTAAGCTACAGTAACCAGGACAGTGTGGTATTATCAAATCAATAGGCATAAAGACTCATAGAATAGAATGGAAAGTTCATATATTGAGCCAGCCGGTATGAGCAATTAATGTTTTAGAAAGGTGAAATGGTAATTTAATGGTGAAAGGTCAGTCTTTTCAACAAATATGCTGGAATGATTGGATATCCACGCATACTAAATTGTACCTCCACCCATACCTCATGCATTATGCAAAAATTAACTTAAAATATATCATATACTTAAATTTAAAACCTAAAACTTTTAAGAGTGAGTAAAAACCAGAAAAAATATTTCTGGCCATGTTGTGAGCAAAATATTCTTAGATGTGACACAAAAAGCATGACCCAATCCCCCAAAATTGATAATTAGAAACTTACCAATAAATTAAGATTTATTTTTATCAAAACAAACAAATCAGTAAATATCAAAAAATTAAGTAACACAATAGCAATGGCAAAACTGACAACACAACTTGGGTGAAGATTTGGAGCAACTCAAACTTTCATACACTGCTAGTGGGAATGCCAAATAGTACAGCCTCTTTAGGAAGGAGTTCAGTAGTTTCTTATCATATTAAACATATACTGACTATATGAATCAGTAATTTTGACTGTGTACGTACACCCTAGATGAATGATAAGCTGTAAGTGAATGTTTACAATGGCTTTATTAGTAATTGTCCAAAATTGACTACAACCCAGTCTTGCTTCAACTGGTACAACAATAAACACTCTATGATACATTCATGTAATAAAACCTACTCAACAATAGAATGAATTATTATTACATATGATGTACATAAACCACAGATACATTGTAATTGAAATTATAGTAGACTAAAGGGACTACAAACCATATGAGTCCATTTTAATGCCATTCTAGAAAAAGGCAGAACTCTAAGAATGAAGAACAGTTCTGTGGTTGCAAGGAGTGAAGAATGAGGGCACTGATCAACTACAAAGAAGCCACACAAGGAAATGTATAGGGTTGATGGTGCTGGTCTGTATTTTTATTATGGTTGTGATTGCATAATACTATGCACTTATCAAAATTTATAAAACTACACAAAATTGGTGAATTTTACGTTAGACAAATTTTTAAAATTGCATCTTCTTAACAGCAGTACCTGATTTTTCATAGGTTTTCTAGCTCTATCTTCTTTTGCATTTATTCATTGAAAAAGCAATTATTAGTGGCTACAAGTTGCAAAACATTGGAATTAGAGATAAAGATAAAAACAGATAAAAATATGTTTGCTATCATGGAGTTTACTTTCTACTAGGAGGAAATAGGAGTTATTAAGCAAAATGTATAATGTTTTCTGATAATATGGGTTAAGGAGAAAAATAATGTAAGGGAAGGGATTAACACAGTGGTTATATGATTGCAAAAGATGGTCAGGGAGGATGTCACTGGTCAGAAAAAAACCTCACTGAGAACCGAATATTTTAATTAATCTTGAATCATCATGTACTCTCTATCAGTTGCTTCTTTAGGCAACTGAGATACAGGAGAAAAAAAATATTAAGTGCATATATATAGATAAAATCCATGATAATAATGTAGAAAAATTCAAGAAAGGGTAGAGGATTCAATACCTAATATTTATATTTAATACTTCCATTACTTTTTTAGAAATCAGACTAAAAATCGCTTTGAAATTCATAGCCATACTTTGTGCTAAATTGCTCTGAAAAGTCTCAGATGGTCACATCTCCTGTTATTAGGAAGCAGTGGTGTAGAAAGAAACAAGGTGTTTCAATAAAATATATGGACACTTTGACTGCTGATATGACATTTACAAGACTAGAAAACAATGTGATATTTTATATTGTTGCATGATAATCCTGGTAATTGACATTAATAATATCAGACAGTCCTACTAAATCCCTATGAATAAGAAAAAGCATAAATTCAAAATTCAAAATAAAAATCTAGTCTTATTTTGAAGCAGCCAGTCTTTTTTTAATGTGGTACTAAAACAAATCTGTAAATATCAAGGTTCAAAGGCACTAGAAACATCAATCTCAACCCAACAACCAATATTAAAACATACTAATTAATCGTTAATTTTTAAGTGAAGGCAGTTTGAAGTTCTCAATTTTAAGCAATTATTTACTTTTGCTATAGATACTTGATTCTATTTTATAATAGTATATCATAATAATTTCTGTTATAAAGTATAATAATGAATGTCACCAAATGTATTAAACGTTCATACATCCTATTGACATGTTAAAAATGGTCTTTGTATTTGAGTTTCAAAGTATTAAATTTTTTTGTTGAATATTGTAGTATAAGGGTAACCTGGGCAGGATAATTCTCTATAACATATTTGTATTTGTTATTTACAATCTTTTAAACAAGAAATTCATTAAGAATATACATGTATATTTATGCTTTTAAGATTAAAGTATAAAATTAAATTTATCCTCTTCACAAAAAACAAAAACAGAAGCTTCTCTTTACAGAAGTGGGTACTACACTGGGTCCTGTATCTTAATAGTTGAGTAAAAGGTGCTTTACTGTTCAACTGCCTTGAGAATGCTTCTGACTTTATCATTTCTATTCTGTCTGAACGTTGCCTGATATTAATTTTCACCTTTTTCTACTGGGATTTAATTTAATCTTTTATTACTAGTGCCTATATGTGCATGAATGGAGGCCCATAAACTTCTGGCTCTTTTTTTTTTTTTTTTTTTATAGTTCAGATACATATGTCTCCCTTACTTTGTTCAATTTTGAAAGATCATATTTATTTCCCTGAATCATGTATCAACTGGAATATGATTTAAAAGGGCAAAGTAATCATACAGATCCCATCTTCATCTATTGTTTTTTTGACACATAACCCTCTCCTCTTTCAATGTCCATAGCTTTATTTCCTATATATTTGAGTCATAACATATATGTGCACTATTAATCTCGGTGTGTCAATATGTCAAATTCCCAAACAATTATTTAAGAACAGAAGCAATGTCTTATGCTTTCTTACACATGACCCTAAAAATGGGCTAATCAATGTATTTAAAATAGACATGGCAGCATAATGAACATATCCATATGCACAGATTTCATTTGCCTTAATTCAATAATCATTAATTGAGCACAAATTCTCTTATTCATGTTTGTATTTATAAATATTATATTCATTTTCAGGGATATTAAAACCAATTAATAAAAAGAAATATTTAAGCCAACTCCTTCCTCTATGTTTACATCAGGATGCATTTTTGTAACTGAGTATGTATATTAATTATATTATAACAGACAATAAGTATACAAAAAATAATTTAACAAGTTGAATTTTTACATTCCATTACTGTAAACTCACATTTTTCAAAGGTATATAAAGTTTATGTTATGAACATACAGCAGTTACATTTTCCCTACATATGTCTCACATCATTTTAATGTCATTTGCTTTATTACAGTCTGCACTCGCTTGTTATTGTGGCCATTACTCTGCTGCTGCTTAATAAAGGTCCTGTTCTTATTAATTTTTATGATATTCTTCATTGAGGGAATTAATTTTCAAACACACACAAATGCACACTTAACAATTCTATACAAGTATTGGCACTTGAATCCTTTAACAAACTTGAATCCTTTACCAAAAGTACTGTACAGTAATATCAGAAATCTTATGAATGATAATATAATTTTTACTATGCTAAAAGAAGATAAAGAATAGTTAAATTGTTAGAGAATTGAATTTTGTAGAGAGATCTCAGTTTAAATCCCATTTTAATTATTAATTACCTATACCAGTAGGTAAGTCATACTCTAGCTCAGCCCCTTCATCTGTAAAATTAGTGTGTTGAGTGGGAAAAAATTACTTAGAATGAGTTTGAAGATGACTACCTAATTATTTGTGAGAAAATAAACATGGATACCAAACTCCTCAAACCAAAATAAATCCTTTCACTTAAAGATTTAAATCTAAATACAAAAACCATAAAGTAAGATTATTTTACTTTGGTTATTATATATGTATATTTTAGTGTTGAGATCCTTTATCACCGCAACAGAGAACCCAAAAGCTACATAGAAAAAATGCATTTGATAAATGTGACTATATGACTTGTAAAAAATTCTTTAACAAAATGTATGCAATTTTAAAAGACAAACAATAAACTGGATAAAATATACGGAAAATAAAATAAGCAATAAGGAGCTAATGTCTTTAATACATCAAACACTCTTAAAATCAATAAGACAAAATTTTAAACTCAATAAATGAGCACAATATTAACAGATACAATATTAATAACATACAGCAATAAGTAAAAGAAATATGTTAAAATATATTTAAGTATATTTTTAAAATCAATAAGGTGTTTAAAAGATGCTTCTCTATCTTTTAAATATAAATCATTTGGCAAAAGTTTTGCCCACTAAAAGCATCTGGAAATTGAAGATAAAATTATTTTAGAATCATAACTTAATTCATTAAAAAGAGGAGGAGGAGGAAATAGGAAAGAGAAAGGAAACGCAACAGTCGAATGGTAAGAATGTAAGCAGGTAACTCTCATTACCCAGGGAAGAATATATTGCCCTAGGGAAACTAAAGGATTAGTTTTGACTTTACACAGGTTAGATAAATAGGCCATAAGGGTGTAAAGGATGAGAAGTAGAATGTGACCAGCCTTGAAGAGCTTGCAAGTAAGTAGATGGCTTGATGAGAAAAAGCAAAAACAGCAATAACAATACCCACAGCAGGAGGAAAATATCAAAGAACCTTGTATCTTTTTGTTGAGAATTTGACAATTTTTGATGTGTAGCTCTGCCAGTGCAACCCACAGACAGGATAAAACTTTACAGTAATTCTCAAGGTCTAGAAATCTTCAAGTTAAGAAATCAATATAAAATTTTGTTCTAGTGGGTGTGATAGTTAATTCTTGAGTCATCTTTGCTAAGTCATGAAACCAAGATATTTGGTCAAACTTCACAATATTTCTGTAAAGGTATTTTTTTGAATGGAATTAATATGTAAGATAGCAGACTTTGAGTAAAGCCAGTTTCCCTCCATAATATAGATAGGTCTCATCTAATTAGCTGAAGGCCTTAGGAAAAAGACCAATCTGCCTCAAAGAGGAGAGAATTTTGCCTAGAGACTGCTTTGGACTTGAACTGCAACTCATCCCTAGCCTGTGCTCCAGCCTGCTAGCCTACCTTGCAGATTATGTACTTTCCAGCCTCCACAATCATATTAGTCAATTCCTTAAATTTCTTTCTATATACATGTCTTACTGGTTCTATTTCTTAGGAGAACTTGACTAATACAGCAGATGATATATTTGGAAACACAGGGAAAATCATGCAAAACCACTCTGAAGTGATTATCCAAGAAATGGACACTCAGAAAAAAAACAAAACATCAAACAACAATGACAAAAAAGTACTCTAAAAAACTCTGCTTACACTGGCAAAAAAAAAAACAAAAACAAAAACACAAAAACAAAAGCCAAAAAACACACTAATAAGAAAAAAATGTGCTTTTAAATATAAATAACATCCTGACAAGTATCATGATAATATATTCTATATAACATTATAGTAATCTGAAACAGAACATAAAATAAGTATATTTAATATTATTACAGTCATAAAAAATACTTTAATGCTTAAGAGGAAGAAAAACTACCATGAAGATTTGAAAAAGGCCGAAATTGAATAATTACAATAAAAAAATATAGACGGTGAAATTATAAAAAAAAAACAAATATATGTTTTCAATATGTAAATAATAGTTGAAAGAGAACTGGATAACTGGGTCATTGCACTAATTAGCTAGAATGTATCAGAGAGAGATGAAAAATACTACAGAATAGTAAAAAGACATTGAGACGAAAATGAGATAATCTAACAAACCACTATTTCTGAAGGAAAGTATGGAAAAGAGGCCAAATGTGAAAACAACACAAAGGCCCACACATTTCTTATTACATTATATTCTTTGTCACACCGCAGTGAAACTACATAATAATAACACATATAAAATGCTATTGAAATCACTAGAGAAAAAGACCACTTATTTGATTTTAAAAAATCACACTTAGATTCAAACTTGAACCTCAATCACAACATTAATAGATAAAGACAAAAAAGAAAAAATCTTCTACTAAGTGAAAAAAAAATATATAAATCTAGAAGTCCATAATCTGGGAATCCCACTAAAAAACTGAGATTGAAATGTAGTTTCAAATGGTAACAGTGTAATATTTACTGTTTCTGGATCCTGGCCTGCTATTCAACAGGTACATATCAGAAAAATTGTATAATTGTTAGAATACTGAAATAATTCCTGAATAGTTGGAAATCTGCTGATGCTCCAATCTTTTGATGGTCTCTATGTGAAGAACAGAATGAGACAGGAGAAAAAAGTTAATTTTATGAATTGTCAAGCATTTAGTTAAAAGTGAATCTGTAACTGACTCAATGATGCAGGAATATTATAATAACAAATATTTAGATTCTAAAAAGAAAATGAAATTAAAACATGGGTCTAGAGTAATATGTAAGTTAGAAGAAAAATTAACTTTATTAGAATATCTTTGTATTTTTGAGTTAATTTTAGAGATTCTAAGCTTATTCTTTGCTAAATCAAGTATTACAGTTAAAAAGTAATAAGCATTGACTACCAACACCCACATCTCAATAAATGGCAAAGAATCATCAAATAGACTTCATTATCTGACTCCAGAAAATTAAGAAATCAATAACAATAATACTGACAACTCTAAATCCTTCTATGGGAATTTATCTTAATGTACGTTAAAAATATTCAGAACTCAACCATGAAATCTCTATACCTCAATGCCTGGTAAAATGCAAATAAAGAATACATGGAAAGCTATAGTAGCAATGGTCCAGAAATAATATTGACTTAAAACCAAATGATTTATAAATACAAATAAAATAGGGCTTATAAAAAGCAAGTACAAATAATGTTGGAAATAGCAAAAGTTAATAATTTCCTGTACAAAATAGAATTATCCACAATTTACTTAAAAAGCTTTAAGAAAATCTTAGCAGCCTTGTGCCATTAAGAAACTCAACGCATTGTTTACAATTCTTCATCCTTTCTTATACATCTTCTACAATAAATATTTCAAAAATATCTAAATGCAGCCATTTTACAAGGAAGTATCTTAAATTATTTTAGAAAAATATGTTTGTCTTATTCAAACTGCCTCAGACATTAGAAAACAAAAGGAAATATAACCAACTAATTCATGCTTTGGTATGAAAACTAGATAAGGACATTTTAAGAAAAACTGCAGATGAGTTTTATGTAAAAATACAAGTATAATAGTTTTATGTGAATATAATTTAAACCAATAAATATTAGCAAATCATCACTAAGAATTATTTGAGGAATACATGATTTTATATTAAAAATAGTTAAGAAACAAGGAGTATTACTGACTCAGAGAAGGATAACTCTTCAGTTTTATAATAGTCAACATTTCTTTTTGATTAAAGGAAAATATTTTATGAAAGTAATTGTGGTAAGTTAAATAATGGTTCAAAAGATATTCACATCCTCATTTCTGGAATCTATAAATTATACCTTTTATGGAAGAAAAAACTTTGCAGAAGTGATTAAATTACACATTTTGAGATGGGGAAATGATCAGGATTACCAAGTGGGTCTTATATGTAAACAGAACTATCCTCATAAGAGGGAAGCAGAAGACTTTATTATCATAAAAGAAAAGGTAATATGATGATGAAAGCAGCAATTGGAATGTTGTATTTTGGCGATGGAGATGGAGGAAGAGACCACAAGCGAAAGAATACAGGCAGCCACACAAAGCTAAAAGAAAGGCAAGGAAATGGACTCTCCTTTTCCAAGAGAAACCAGCCTGCCATTACTCTGACTTTAGATGGTGAAAGTGATTTAGCACTTCTATTTGTGGAGCTTTCAGACAATCAATGTGTATTCTTTAAAGCTCTAGTATTTGTGGTATTCTGTTACCACATCAGTAAGTAACTAATACAGAAATATGTGGGTGCTTTGTATGTAATCTTGGGAGCATTACAGATCAGATAACAAAGCATGGACTGATCCGTGAACATTCCAGGACAGATGAAGATACCTTCAGATCTTCATCTTCCTCAGATACCTCATCACGTTGTCTGTGAAAATAAGGGAGATGTACATTTATCAATAATAAAGGTTTATTGTAAGCATATAAAACTTTTTAGATGAAAATAAAGTAAGACATTTTTGTCCTTGGACAAGAAAAAATAGCTTTAAAAAAGAAAAGAGAAAATTCTGAAAAATGATCATTTTGCGTCGAAAGTGCTATCACCAATAAAGACTATTTCTAGATAGAGGAATAGTATTCAATACACACACACACATACACACACACGTATATGCCTATATTTACTATATGTGGTGTATTTTCAATTAGGAAGGAAAAGGAAATGATGTGGGGAAAGAAGACAAGAAATATAAACGGGCACCTAAAAATAACAGTGTATCCAAATGACCAATAAAAATTTGAAAGACCCTCAATCTGACAGCAAATTAAGCAAAAAATAATACGTATGTGCAGTTCAGTCTTACTAGTTTCGCACAATTTGGATTAAAAGAGTTGGTGAAGACACAGACGCACTCAAATTCTGGAAGGGTATAAATTGATATAAAAACAAGAAGAATGAGCAATACTAGCGTAATTACTCTATGGCTTGGCAATTGTTTACTGGCTATCTCATTTACAAGTGAAAATTAAGAAACAACCTAAATAGAAATACCTAACTGCTCCTTAGTATGGAAATGAATAAATCATTCTAATGAGAATAAATATTGCAATAGTAACTAAAATTTTATTTGAATTAACCGTATGAAAAAGTATTAACACAAATAGATTTCAAAAACCTAACATCAAAAAAATTTTGCAAAAGTAAGCATACAGTATGATTACATTTATAATTTTGTGTAGAATACACAAAACATATTGTTACAGATACTTATGTTTCTGGTAAAAGTACATGAGTATGAATACGTACCCCCATTAAAGCATTCATTATTCTTTTGACATTTATTTACTGAGCATCTACAATATGCCGTTCTCATCCTAGGCACTGGGGATTCAAAGTGAGCATGAATCACTGCCATCATGGTTCTCACATACTAGTGGAGAATGAAGACAAAAAGATAATTGTAAGATATACAATGAGTTAAACAGAAAAAAAAATTTCAGGATGTTGTTTGCTTGTAGTAAAAAGAAAGGAGAAAATATAGGGTGAGAATTAAGCTGCATATGGGAATTCTGTTTTTCAAAGGACATTAAATTAAAAAAAATAACTAGAGATGTGAAACAGCAATGGTTAACTATTAGAATCATTTCAAGCTTATCAGTACCTACATGTATTTTATATAATTTTTTGAATATTTAAAATATTTCGTAGTTTAAAAATGTAAAACAAAAGTGGTGCTCAAACTCTTTATATCAATAAATATATACTTAAATGAATTATCATTTTTTAAAATATCTAGTGCTGATGGGAATGTGGAAGAGAATAAATTGTTATGCTTTTTGGCTATTCTTTTAGTAGAAATGGTAAAATAGTGCATACTCTTTGACTAAGCAATCCTTCCTCAAGTAATCTACATTAGAGAAATAATAAAAGGACAAATAAACTTCTGTGAGTAAGGATGTTCACTTTTACATTACCCATAATAGCAAAAACTGGAAATAACCTAAATCAAAATGTGACTATTCAAATAAATTATGCCTCACAAAAACAATAGAATATTATGTCGCTGTAGAATGAGATAGATCTTTAAGTGCCAGCATGGAGTTTGTGCCTGTGATATATTGCTGAGTGAAAAAAGTAAGTACCAGAACAATATGAATAGTGTGAAGCAATAGTTGACCTAAAAAAGCTACCTGTTTATGTATTCATAGAAAATGTCTAGACGGATAGACACAAAACTATTTATAGTGGCTTCCTCTGAAACCTGGAATTAGAATGGGTTTTAATGTGAATTTGTTTATTCTACCTTATAGCCCTTTATAGTGCTGAATTTCACTACTAATATTATTTAAAGAATAATAATATTAGAATGAACAGTACTGGGTAGATAAGTTATACATGCAGAAAATTGATCACTGACCTTTCATTCTCTTTTTCTGCTATTATTCACCATACTCACTTAGTAAAACCCCACCTCTAGTTAAATACAACTCCCTGCTTATTCTATGTCTGTATTAATACAGCTGAATACGCCTGGAGAAAAATAGCCAATCATAGTGGTGGGCTCACTGTAAATTCATGATCACTAAACTTCCAGTGAACACTTTAGTGGGCTAAACAATCAAACTACATTTTCCTAAATCCAATTAAAACTCCATGCTCTCGGAAAGCTAGTTAAAATTTTTTTTTTTTAATTTTCTCTTCAGACATCTAGCTCTATATCCCAGTCATCACTCCCAGCTGATAACCTTCTTTCCTATTTCGCTGAGAAGGAAAAGAGCAATCAGGAAAGAATTTCCACCAACAACCGGCAACCAATCTACCTGCTTCATGCTCCTTCCCTTCTATTATTATGCATGAATTATGTTCTGAGATCAATCCTTCCCATACATATTTCACTCTATTCTTTCTCATCCACAAAAAGGCATGACTTTAGCAATTATTTTCTCATTCTGTTACATCATTATTTCTTAATATATATTGAATTACCTTCAACAGCATGTCAATTATCTGTAAATCTCCCTATTTCAAAAAATAAAATCAAAATACAAACTTCTTGGCTCCATATCTCTTTCTGACAATACTCCACTTTCCTGCTCTATTTTTACAGCAAAAAATCTCAATATTAGTTCTCTTTACTGGTTCTCTACTTCTATTTTCTTCCATTTTCTCTGAAATTCATTGTGTTCAGCCAGTTGTCTGTACTACTTCATTTAAGATTATTTTTATGAAAGTCAGCTACCTATCACCAGTTCTCGGTTCTCTTATTGCTTGGCCTATCTTAACATACTCTTGACTTTGCTTCCAGGTCACTCATAAAGTTTTCTCCTACCTCCCTGGCTATTTTGTTTTCTTCTTGAGTACTTACTTCTTTATTCTCTCATCTTGCCATTGGAGGGCTTTAGGGATTAATCTTTTCTCCTCTTTAATTCTCTGTCTTCACTGGCTTGGCAATTTTATTCAGTCTCATTTCCTTAAGACCTACTCCATGCTGACAGCTCCCATACATGCATCACTACTTCAGATTTCTCTTCTGAAATCCATATTGAGTTCTGGTTATCAATTCAATATTGCCATTTAGAAGTCTCATAGTCATCTCCCATGGCCATTCCGCCTTCTCCAGTCTTTGTTTTTGGCGTGTGTTTGTGTTTTTTTAAATGGAAACTAGATCTAAGTGATTAAGCTAAAATATTTTTGTCATACCCCACAGCCAGTCTGTCAGAAAATACTGTTGTCTGTATTTTCAAACGTGCTCAGAAACTATTTCACATTGTCTCTGCCATGAACACCCTGGTTCCCACAATTGTTACTGCTTATCTGGATGACTGACATAGATTCCAACTTGTCTTTCTAGTCCTCTTTTCTCCTCTACTGCCTATTGTCAACAATCTTCAAACTGTTTTCTAATATAAGTCAGATAAAGTTATTTTTCTGCCCTAAACCCTCCAATGGCTTCCCATCTCACAGTAAGAGCCAAAGCCAAGTTTTTGTTGTTGTTTGTTTGTTTTCTGTTTGTTTGTGTGTTTGGCAATGTCCTACAGGGCCCCACATGATCTATTTTTCTTTTCATTGCTGTTCTGACCTCTTCCTCAACTACTTTTCCCCTTACTCAGTTCATACCTGCTGCTTATTGAGAACACTAGACAAATTTCCTCCTGGGTGACTTTGCCCTTTCTTATCTTCTCCCTGGAAATATTCTTCCACTACAGAGACATATAAATACTTGTTTTCTTATATATTCCATCACTTTACTCAAATCCACCTTCGAATTGACAACCTCCCCAGCAATTCTACTCAGCATTGTACCCTACTCTGGAACTTCTTTGTCCTCTTCTCTGCTTTATCTTTTTCCAAAGCATTTATCACTGTCAGAAATAGTAGAGTTATTGGATTACTTCTTTATAATCCAATTATATAACATGCAAAAAACATAATGACTTTATTTTATTTCCCATTCTATGCTCAGCATTTAGGACATGCTTGGAAATAGTAGATTTTTAATAAATATTTCTTGAATTAATGTATAAATTGATCCAGTTCTATCAGACCCAAGACAAACTTTTTCAACTGCATTAAAGAGCAAACAAAGCAGGTAACCAACTTTTAATTTTAGACAGCGAACCTAAAGAAAAATGTAAACCCAGTCAGATACTTGTATATGTAATAAAATAATCTTAGTTATTAAAAGATTCTATTTTCTTATTAATATCAATAGTTTAAATTCAAAAGCATTAGTTTGCTCAATCAATAATAAGTAGACTTATTTTATCATTAGGACTTCATGTTCTGCTGAGGATCTATTATTTGTTTTTAGGTCATTTAATGATACTTATAACCTTAATTTATACAATGACATAAAACCAGATATATTACAGACATATTATTATTTAATTTTATGTTTGTTCTGGGAACAAACATAAAAACACTTTATATGAACATTGAGAAAATCTCCTACCTATGCAGTAAATATCCATATTAACAGCAGGTGGTAATATTATAAGTTAAAAAAACAGAAATTAATTTTAAAGAGGTAGCTTGGTCAAAACATTGTAAAGCTCTGCATGATATAGACTCCTATTCAAAAGACACAAAACAAATTATAATAATATGAGAATGAAGATATTCAGTATTAATCTCTTTAATGGGGTTTAATTTATAATTTCCTCAAACCATTTGAACCCAGAACTTTTTTACTTTCATAAAACTAGTTGATATACCATAGACTTAAAAGTCTATTGAACACAGATTGATATATTATTGATTTGTTTGGTACATTGAGAATTTTGTATTCAGTATAAACTTCAAGAAACAGATGGATGAGAAAATTATTTTAGAGCAGAATGTGTCATCAACATCATGTTCAGGGAGTCATAATTTTTGTAATAGTTAGCATTTTATCACGGAGACAGTGAATTTGTTAATATGTTAGTTATTAATGCTATGGACAGGAAGCAAGAAGTACTTGGTAGAAGAGGGCACTTCCCTGGCAGAAGCCCCACCCTCAAACCTGGAATCCCATGGCTCTCAATGAGAGTAATTATTCCTGTTTTCATGCCCACAAGTTGCTTTTTGGCCCACCACGCCCCATTATCCTTCACCCATACAAACCCCTTGGCTCCTGCACCTGCCCGTCTGAGTGTTGCCCCTCCTGTAAGGGTGTGAGCGCTCATGGTGGCCTAACAGAGGAGACACACCCGTGTCTCACCTCCTGCAAGCAGGGTCAGGAAACTCTCCTGTTTTCAATAACATATATAACAGTTTCTGAATAACTTTTTTTTTTAAATTGTATTTGGGCTCTGGGGTACATGTGCACATCCTGCATCCTGCAGGATTGTTGCATAGGTACATACATGCCATGGTGGTTTGCTGTCTCCATCCCCCCCACCCCCACCCTCGCCATCGCCTCTGTCAGGCATTTCTCCCGGCGTTATCCCTCCTCATCCTCCCCGTCCCCCCCACTGTCCCTCCCCTCCACCCCCCGACCTAGCCCTGTAAGTGTCGTTCCCTTCCCTGTGTCCAAGTGTTCTCATTGTTCATCACCCGACTATGAGTGAGGACATGCTGTGTTTGATTTTCTGGTCTTGTGTCAGTTTGCTTAGAATGATGGTTTCTAGGTTCATCCCTGTCTCTACAAAGGACACGAACTCATTGTTTTTTATGGCTGCATAGTATTCCATGGTATATATGTGCCATATTTTCCTTGTCCAGTCTATCCTCGATGGGCATTTGGGTTGGTTCCAGGTCTTTGCTATCGTAAACAGTGCTGCAATGAACATACGTGTGCATGTGTCTTTATGATAGAATGATTTATAATCCTTTGGGTATATACCCAGTAATGGGATTGCTGTGTCAAATGGAATTTCTATTTCTAGGTCCTTGAGGAATTACCACACTGTCTTCCATAATGGTTGAACTAATTTACACTCCCACCAACAGTGTAAAAGTGTTTCTATCTCTCCACATCCTCTCCAGCATCTGTTGTCCCCAGATTTTTTAATGATCACCATTCTAAGTGGCGTGAGATGGTATCTCGGTGTGGTTTTGATTTGCATTTCTCTAATGACCAATGATGATAAGCATTTTTTCATGTTTGTTGGCTACATATTTGTCTTCTTTTGGAAAGTATCTGTTCATATCCTTCACTCACTTTTGAATAGGTTTGTTTTTTTTTAAAGCAAAAGGAAGTCAATATATCATTTCTGAGTGGATGTGCACCAAGTTAAATTTATGCTCACATATATGTGCACACAAAGAATATATCAATATTTAGCAAAAGAAGTCTATCTAGTAGCTGCTACTGAATCATTTTCTAGACTTCTTTTTTACAAGCAAATAAACTATATGTAATCAAGTGTAATAAATTTATAAATTTTACTGAGAGTAGGGTTGATAACCAATTTTTTAAAATACTCAGCAAGAATCAGAAATTTGAAAAAAGACCTACTCAAATCCTGACTGAAAAACTGTGTTTAACATGGAAAAAAAAAGTGCTCCCAGTCATATATATTCAAGTGAATATTGTTTTCTCAAGATAGTACCCCAGAATGACTGCAGACTCATTCAAATTTCATTGCTCTGCTGATCATACTCAGTGTTGAAGTGAGCATTTTTGTTTTTTGAAGATAATTTGTTAATAAAAGTTTGGGGATTATAAATAATGGAATTTATCTCCTCTCACAACTCTAAGCCATTTTAAAGGCAATTCCCCCAAAAAATGATATAATAATGTGGCTTCAATGACAGTATTTAACAGGGCTATTTTCCCACAGTGAATTAGCTAACAACTACTTGGATATTTAAATTATGTTGTAGCCCTCCACCAAATATATCATGAGTTTAGAATTATGTTTCTTACAAATATGTACAACCTCTATCTACATTCACAGGCACTTCTCTTCTTAAAACTAAAAGCTGACCTTGTAAACCTCCAAGGACTTTAAATGACTCCTTTTTACCACTCAGGTATCATAGAAAGAGTCTAGTGCAGGGTACAGCAGCATTGCCCATGCAGGAGCATCTGCAAACTAAATACAGGAAATTCAAAGCTTCCCTATTATATTTTACAAATATTCTACTTTCATTTTGATATAATCTACACAATTTAATAGATCTGGACCTTCCTAACAATCGCTTATACAGCCAAGAACCAACTGACAAGTTCATTGCTTGAGTTTGTTAAAAATCCCACTGATGCCTTATTGAACTATTATAACTTGCAGATTAACCAGTTAAAGAAAAGTGGTGACTCCATACAGAAAAGATCCATTCTTGCCTAGAAAGAACAAATGATATCACTATGAGGTTTACTAGCAGCCATGTAGTAGTTTAAATCAGTATGTTTCAGATGTTGAAATAAAAGGAACATGTTCGGAGAAGCCAAGATTTTATTCATGTTTCAAACACTGGTTAAGTTTAAGCTAAACATATTCATCATATCAAATTTATGTTGATTATAGGCACATAACTATTTTTATACAAGTGTACACTTGTGTGGATCTCATAAACATAAGAGCTGCAAGCTTGAGAAATGTGCAACTAGGTTTATGCCACACATATTTAATAACGTACATAAAATTAATCAAGTATAAAAATAATTTGTCCAAATGGGGGACTCCAGAGAATATTTTTTCTTTTATTTATTTAAACACTTATACACATTTATAGGATACATGAGAAATTTCGTTACATGTATATGATGTTTTTTCTGTTAAAATGGATCTCTATGCTGTCTTAATTAAGGAATTATGTCATGTACTATTAACAGAACTGTCCAATGAGGCAATCACTAACACCATGTCTAAATGGGACTGAAATATGGCTAGGCAGAATCAAGATATGCTGAAAATAGAAACTACAATCAGATATCAAAGACTAAAATCAAAAAAGTGCATTTTGTTTCATTAATAATTTGTGTATTGACTGTTGAAATGATAATATTTTGGGAATATTGGGTGAATAAAATATATTCTTAAAATGAAATTTACTGGTTATTTTTAATTTTTAAATGTGGCTTCTAGTAAACACATACCTGTGTAGCTTGTGTTACATTTCTATTGGGCAGCATTGCTTACAGTTACCTCCAGCCTCTGTTCCAAATGTACACCTTACGCCAGTTACAGCAAACTTTAAATCATCTTTAACAAACTGTTGTGATTTTTTTTTTCATTCCTTTGTGTTGTTGTTGTTGTTGTTTTTTTTTTTTTTTTTTTTTTTTTTTTTTTTTTTTTTTTTTTTTTTTTTTTTTTTTTTTTTTTTTTTTTTTTTTTTTTTTTTTTTTTTTTTTTTTTTGAGACAGAATCTCACTCTGTCTAGGCTGGAATGCCATGGCTTGATCTCAGCTCACTGCAGTCTCCGTCTCCTGAGTTCAAGCAATTCTCCTGCCTCAGCCTCCCAAGTAGCTGGAACTATAGGCGCTTGGCACCACTCCCGGCTATTTATTTATTCATTTTTTTACTTTTTAGTAGAGATGGGGTTTCACTGTGTTAGCTAGGATATGGTCTCGATCTCCTGACCTTGTGTTCCGCCTGCCTTGGCCTTGCAATGTGCTGGGATTACAGGCATGAGCCACTGCACCAGGCTCCTTTGTGTTTTTGCACATGATATTTCTTCTTCTTGAATTATCCCTCAAGTATTTTATTCTTAAAGAATCCCTGCTAATTCTTCATTACTGTATTCAAAAGCTAATATCTTAATAAAAACTCTGATTTTTTCCAAATTAGAAATTTTCAGAGCTTCTCTGACCCTTAGGCATATCCATAATTTAGCACCTGTCACAACTGTCACTATCTTTCCAAATGTTTCTTCCTTGTTGAAATGTGGAGGATAAGATATTGTTTTCATTAGCTTTTCATTCACAGGCTTTAGCAGACAGCAAGTATTCAGTAGATATTTGTTGAATGAATTATTAATTACTATTTTAAATGAACAAATATTTACAGTTGAAAGTGTATACTTTATTTTTATGTATAACTCTGATGTCAGCTGGGTTATCTTTGCCCTTCAGATCTGTGACAGGTAGGCTAAATCTGAAAAAGTTTACAACTCTTTTTTTTAGAGATATGAATTTCCATGTTGCCTAAATTTTTGATATTCTGCCTTGTATTATCCCAATTAGTAGACTGCCTCTCCTTTTTATGAATGCTAATCCTATTCCTAATTTTGTCTATACATGGAATGTGCCCCATTTCCTAAATTACAAAACAAAACAAAAAAAAAAACCCATATACACAAAATCATACAAAACCCGTGTTTGTAATAGATCTTGTTTTGGGCTTATGTCAATGAAATGAGTCTAGAATAGAAAAATGAAACAGTTTTAAAAGAAAAAATAGAAATAACCACTTAAACATCTTTGTAGGTATTCCAAAACTAGAATAGATATATGTATGTATATATGTATATGTGTGTGTGTGTGTATATATATATATATATATATGCATTTATATATAAATTTTTTTCCCACATAGAGTCTGAATTACATATCTTTTCTTTCTTTTTGACTTCTTGTATCCCTACTCTCTCAAACACTTTTCTTCTTCCTTTCATTCTTAAATATCCAGGCATTTTCTTTGACTTTTTTAGACAATCATTTATATTTCCTGACCTTACATTTAAGCTCAGCTCAGATGTGTCATAACTATTAGGAGAATGCAAAGAATAGAAAGATCTTTAATGTATCTCTAATCATTATTTATCGGATGCACATACTTGTGTTTCAGACTAGCAAGTTTTGTGTGCTACAATGCATAAAACATGGGGTTTAATATTATTCTTTTGTTGTAGAATTTAGAGCATTGAAATGAATTCAGTATTTGTAAAAGCAATTGTCTAGAAAGAATATTGTTAATTTTTATATTATTTTCCTGGATTCTAAAATTAATTGCTATATTCAATTTAATGTTTTTTTGGGGATAAATGTGAATTGTTCCAGATGTAGATTTTGTATCGGTCTGCAAAGTAAAGTTTGTAGCAACTGGTGAATGTACTACTAAATAGTACGCAAATTCTGGTAAGTGAATCAACAACAGGGTGAAACAATAGCTATTTTTATAAAGTAATTGGCATAAAAAATTCTAGAATCTACACATGTTAATAAATTTTTAGGGTCAACATAAAATAATCAAGAGTTTAAAAGAACAAATAAATACGTTGATTATGTTCACTTAGTGTTAACTATATATTTAGAACAGATAAATATAACATTTATTCAGAGGAAATTAAATATCTGTTATTCTATTGCAAATTAATTGCTGTTAAGAAAAAATATATATGCTTATATATATAGTTAAAACCATTTTTTTGCTCTTACTCCATTCTGTTGAGCATCAGAATTAATTCATTTTATTTTTATTATTTATTAATTTATTTTTGAGATACAGGGTCTCACTCTGTCACCCTGGATGGAGTACAGTGGCATGAACATGGCTCACTGAAGCCTCAAC
Organism: Alouatta palliata; assembly: GCA_004027835.1. Taxonomy (NCBI): domain Eukaryota; kingdom Metazoa; phylum Chordata; class Mammalia; order Primates; family Atelidae; genus Alouatta; species Alouatta palliata. Next base: position 32,552 of record PVKV010013461.1, read on the forward strand.
CTCCTTAGCTAAAGTGATCCTCCCACATTAGCCTCCCAAAGTAGCTAGGACTACAGGCACGAACTATCATACCTGACTAATTTTTTTTTTAACATTTTGTAGAGAAACTGTCTTGTTCTGTGGCTCAGGCTAGTCTCAAACTCTTACCTTCAAGTAACCCTCCTGCCTCAGCCTCCCAAAGTGCTGGAATTACAGGCATGAGTCTGGCCTAATCCAATTTTATTTTAAAGTCCGTACTTCATTATTGCTGTCCAACAGTGATGTGGGGCTTCACTAAGTCAATAGCAAGATGTTTCAAAGAGAAAAAAAGGTATTTATGATATACTTAGTAGAGTCAATATGGCATTAAAATGAAGTATGACTCATCAAAAGATGAGTCTCATCTTTTGAGGTGCATACAAATAAAAGATAGATATGAAAGGCAGGAAACATTATTCTCTGTGAGTATTTCTATTTTACATGAAAATTAGAAAGTGAAGTCATGTGTTTTGAGACATGGAGGATCTGGTGGAACAGGGTGTCAGCCAGCCCAGTGTGCTATAACAACATATCATAGCTTGGGTGGCTGAAACAACAGAAATTTGTGTCTCACAGTTCTGGATGGTGGAAGTGCAAGATCAAGTTGTTAGCCAATTTGGTTCCTGTGAGAACTATCTTCCTGGCTTGCCAATGGCTACTTTTTTACTGTGTCCTTACATGGCAGAGAGACAGAAAGAGCTCTGATCTCCTACTCTTGTTATAAGGACACTTATCCATGGGGGCACCCATGTCATGACTTCATCTAAACCGAATTACCACTCAAAGTATCTACTTCTAATATCATCACAATCACACTGGGGATCAGAGCTTCAACACACACATTTTGGGGAAAAGCAAATATTCAGTCACAGCATAGAGTAAAAAAAGTGCTCAGAAGAGATAAAAGAACGGTAGACATTTGTTTTGAAGACATGGTAGAAAGCATCTCCACAGGCAGCAGATCTGTGGCTGTGGCCAGTGAGGAGGTTTCTGAGAGAAGCTCACCCTAGAAGCTGGATTCTGGGTTAGGAGGAACAGTGAGACCTCCCTCAGGTCAGGATTGGCTTGCCACCGTGGACAGATATTTAACTAAAAATCAAAGAAACTGAAGAAACCACTGCTATTTATTCCCCCTTCCTACTTCTTTCTGCTTGAGCTTCACTTGCTCTTTCTTCTCCCTTATTTTTTGCTACCTACTTATCATTCTTCATCCTGTCTTTTTCTTTCTCCCTTCATTACCTTTTTACTATTTTTCTCTTTCCTCTCTTCCTCGGCTTTTCCTGTTTCTCCTTTTCCTTTTTCTGTTTTTTTTTTTTTTCTTCCTTAGTCTTCTTTTTTTCTCTCCAACCCACCTTCTTGTCTATTTTTATTTAATTAACTTTTTAAGATTTTCTTCATTCTCTCTTCTAGGACATTGCTGACCACCACCCATAAAAAAGGAAGAGCTGTGCTCCATGTTTTCAGCCTGTTCCAGTCCAAGGAGTAATATGCTGCTCAGAGGTTCTCTACATGCACTATTTAAAAATCTTTATTTCCAATAACTGCTGATTGGCTTTAATTCATGTGACTATTCTGAGATACTGGTCAGTAGGTGGAAGAACACTGAAGTGTTATGACCTGGTTCATAATTTATTGCTGAGTCCCAGTTTAAGAGAAAGACAGTACAAGTGACAGTGTTAGAACCTTAATAATTAAATCTGTAATGTGAATTCCTCTAGATTATTGATCTGTATTAATTTTTCTTTTGGGAACAGAGTTTCGGACACTAATGTACAACCTCAAATCACATTTATTTTCATTAAGATCCTTACCCCTACTTTAGTCCATATTGCAGAATATGGATTAGGCAGCTGCATGTTTATTCAATCTACTCAGAACATGACCCATCTAAACAACTCTGTAATGATCATTGAAGTGTGAAATAATACAAAAGCTACACTGGCATGCAATAAAACATCCAATACTCTTCCCCCAAAATCTTGTTGAAAACTTAAATGTTTATTTATTTTTTTGTATTTTGTTGATTAAATAACTTTTTTATGTTTACTTGGGGAAAAAGAGAATAAGACCCCAAAATGAATTCACTTAAAACGGTAAAACTCATCCAATTTAGGATTTTAGGTTTGGATTATTAAGTTTTGGTGTATGCTTTACTCGATTTTTTTTTTAGTACTTCCTATTTAAGTTAATCAAGTAACATAATGCCCCCAAATTTTCATTGCAAAAAAAGGGCATATGAAATTAGAAGAAAAAATAAGTTTCACAAACGACTTGAATTCTTTTCAGTGTTCTTTTATTTCTAGTTTAGAGTAGAGATTCAGGCCAGTTCTTATTTTATCCAAACTAGTGCATCCCTAATCATAATGTTAGCAACCAGCTGTGTTGATTCGCTTGCATTTAGTACACGTTTTATTGGGTTGCGGAGGAAAAGGATTTAATTTTATTATGTGCTCAAACAAGGTCATTTTTCAGTCAAAAACAACATAGAACCATCTCTGATTTTTGCTACACTTCATATGACAGTAATGAATGATCACACAATTTTCATCTTTTATGCTAGCCCAAAACTAATTTGAAATAAACAATTTTTCTTACTAGAATATAAAAATACAAGTCTTTAATCTGTTTTATTATGTAATACTTTAAAATATCAAATTAACAGTCTCTTCCTTAAGTCATTGGTTAGAGGAATATGTTGAAAGATGCACAAAACAACATTATATTCTATTATAAAGTCATCTAGCCCTTTATATTTATTTATGTGCATTAAAGAAATGATAATGAAAATGTAGAGACTGACAACATATGAGTTCACATGTATAAATACACACACAGGCACAGGTACACACACCATTCAGCATTAGTTAAGTATCAGTCAATTTGTTTTCACATTATTGAAAAAAGATATCACTTTCAAATTGACTTTATACATAGTTCAGCTGACTTTGATTCATCTATAAATAAAATGTAAAGTAGAGGGAGCTATATAACTGACATTATCCCAGAATATTTTACTTCACCACGTTATTTTAAGATACAATTTTAAATATGTATGACCATGGACAAATCACCTGCTCGCTTAGGTGCTCCATACACACATCATATTTGAGACTAGCTCCAATTAAATTTTAATTAAATGTAATAAAATTATATTGTGTTCTTCAGGTACCCCAGGATTGAAAATTAGGAAAATTGTTTCTAAAAATGAATGCAAATACGTCTATGGATAGAGGGCTTCCATGATATAATCTAAATAAAGTAGAAAACCTATTAAGTTAGAATCTATACTTTGTAGTACTTCAAAATTTTCTATATTCTGTTGATAAAAACAGTTATTTTAATTCTCTTGATATATAGGACTAAACTGCATAAAATATTATGTTCCTTCAGAATTGTTTTATGTAAATACATTTCTGAAACATCAACGAATACATATTATATTTCCATTTTATTTTTATAACTAAAGCATGCATACCTGTTTAATGAACAAATGATATATATTGTATAATGCATAATTCAGCATTTTAATATCAAAATAAGACTCTTTACATGATGCAATTAGGACTCAGAATCTAAGAATATAAGATAAAAAACCAGGGTCTCTTGTTACTATGCAGTCTCAAACTATAAAATTATTCATCTCATGTCAAGTTACTCACATATTAAATAAACCAATATTAAGAAAACAGTTTTGTCCATGCATATACATAATTCTAATTTAATTTCCTCACATTTTTCAAGTCTCTGTCCTAGGAATCTGGTCAGTGAAGGGCAGTTCCAGTAGGTGGAGTAATAGTAAAGCAAATCCTCTGTGTGACTATAACTCTGCTCCTGTAGTCATCTTGGGCAAAAATTAGCATAAATCAGATGAGGTTACTATAGAATAGAAGCAAAAATCATAAGTATAAATAAACACATTGCTTTGCACAGTAAATGTATTACTGTAGAACAAAAACATATTCCTTTTAGTCTTCAGTTTTCTCTCTATTTTTCCTGTGCACTTTCAAAAGTTTCCTGGAGAACTTGCATTTAATACAAAAGTCTGAGAAACTAGCTTATTATCAGCAGCACCGAATTGGACAGAGAGCTCCCATGTAACGTGTTGGGGGAAATGAGAAAGGACAGGCTCAGGCAAATTCAACCTTGGTATTAGAGTCATTTGAGACTTCAGAGAGAGGCTTTTCTAATAAGGTCACGGCCTTGCCAACCCACACTTATTTAACCTGGTCAGAGCCTTCACTGTCCTACACAAAAGCGTGACAGAGAGATCTTTGCCAAGGAGAGTGGGGAGAGAGAGACAGGCACACACACACACACACACACACACACACACAGAGGATAGGGATGGATGTTCTCTATGCATCTAATTCTATTTCTCCTAGGAATCATATTGAGCTTCACCAGAAGTTTATTTACCAAGCAAATATCAATAAAGATAAAAATATTAATTCATTTTATATCTGTTTTCAAAACTGAAGAATATAAACTTTTATACTTGATTGCCATCTTCCATGATTCAGAACAGAAGTTCCCCCACCCCACGCCTAAACTCCGGTCACGAAATCTTACACAGAACTCCACTTGAACAAGTAAATATGTGTCCGGTGCCAAAAGGAAGGCCTGGCATCACTCCTGGAATGGACAGCAATTTACAGAATTTCCTTCTGTGTGCCTTTTAGCTCTTATGGATAAATGTAGAGACTACTTCCCAGCATTCCAGAATATTCTGGTTTAGAATCATAAAGATCTGATGGCTAACTTGTTTTTATGTATTATCTTTAGCCTGTGAAGCAGAGTATGTTAGTTAATGTCTCGAAATCTAAATTACATATACTTCTGTAGTGGTACACAGAAACACAAAGCACCTTCAATTCTTTTATATCTTCAAAGTACTACAAGTAAATAATTGAGATGAATTGAAAAAACATACATTTCATTAGTCTAAATGTTGCTTCTTTGTTTTGTCTGAAATTGTCCATTAACTGGATAAATACATGTAGGGATTATTTTACCAACTATGCATGTATGGAAAAATATTACTATAAGCCATTGATCCCATACTCTATAATAATTATCAATTATTTTCCTTTAAGATAGTTTAGCAACATTATAATTCTGTATCATCATAGAAATAAAAAAGATGATGAAATAGCTAGAATTCTACTGAAATTACTCAAAATAAAACACAAATACTTAAATTTATCCTCTCAGTTTTATTCTCTTTATCTTTCTATATGTAGGTTCACTAAATTAGGGGAAAATATATAGGATGTGGTTTGTACACTTCTAAAGTCTGTCTGAATTTACCTCAGTGAGACTCATTACAAAAATAAGCATAGGATTCCAAAAATCGAAAAGCACCTCATAATGGGGATTTTCATTAGCATAATTGAATAGCACAGAAGTTAATAAAAAATGTTTTAAGATCTAAACAAAAGTAAGCCTTTAATCAAGACACTCTTGATTCCTTTTATAAATGTTAAACAGAGAGAAAAATCAGTGCTTTCATGTAAATATTTTTCACATTATAATCAACTCAATTTTTTGCTAATTTCTCATCTGTGTAATTCCATATCCCTCACAAGCACATAACCATTTTGAACAGCAGAGCTGTGGAATCCCTGAAGACACATTGACATTTTTCCCTCATGTTAAGGGATAAAAATTTATGAGTTACTACCAGGAGGATAAAAGTGTCTTATCAGGGAATAGCCAATCAATTAAGTGAAAAAGTTTTATTGGAATATATTGTGTTGTTTGGAACACTCCCTCTCCCTGATTTCATATGAAGGTGCTTGTGTTAGAATACTACCCCTTACAACTCTCCCCCGCTTTTATTTCTCTGTTTACTGATTACCTGACTGGTGGATAACAAGTCACGGTCATTGACTGATGAGTTCATATTTCTTGAATTTGTAGAATTAAGCATTGAAAGTTTTCAATTACAGACCATTTGCTTTTTTTTTCCTACCTCAACCAGATGAGGCGGCTGCCTTGAAAACTCAAATTGCTTTGCAGACAGTCTTTTCCTCAGACAGATAGGTAGTTTCAAGATATTCACAAGCGTAGAAATGAGGATAAAGTAGGAAAAGGAAAGAATAATACTCAACTGCTTTTAAACAGAAATCTAAAGTGACCTATACATTTTTATATTTATACATTTATACCCATCTAACTGGTTCTTGCGTTTTATTTCTCAATTAGTCTTTTATTTATTTAGGAAGGAAATAAGTGCTATGTATTGACTGACACCCTCAGTCCCTATAGTGCCTGAAGATGTCTGGTAACTGCTCTAACTAAGTATGGTATCAATCTGAAATACTTTGTTTGAAATGCATCATTTTGAGTAAATCAAAATATCAGAGAAAATTTACATGTTATCAAATTATTTAACTAGTAGCGTGTTCTAAAATGATCTTTGACCAGGAGATAGTTCTAAAATAGCAGTACAGTCGGCTGATGATACGACAATTTGTTCCTTGATGAAGGAGCTGTTTAAATGTTCAGGCCTTCTTATCAGGCCAATGTAACATTAACATGTTGAATTTTTTCTAATAAATTTTAGTTACTAGATCATGAAATGAATCTTTTGATAATATATTTCAGTTTAGGCTATGCAAATAGAAGAATTCATTTTGTCAAAAGATATCATACTGTGGCTTCCTGCAAAGGAGGCTTTAATTCACGAAAAAGTTTCAATGAAAGCATTAACAAAATAATATTATTTAAGATTATATAAAGGAGTGATACTCTCAGCACAATTAGAAGTATAATTTTGTAAATAATTAGGTCAAACTTCTGTAATGTCGTTCACTTCAAACTGATATGCTATATTATCTTACAATCTCCTCTAGAGAAAAATGGGTAGTTCTGAACAATTTTGTAATCTCTACTTAAAGATGGCACCAGCAGTCTAACTGGCAAAAAAATTTGGTCTTATGGCCCTATTAATATATGAAGCTATAAAACTCAACAGAATTAGCTTAACAGTTAAGAAAAAAAAAAAAAAACCTGCACATCCATATGTAGACTATTGTTCAAGAATAGAAAGCAGACTTTTTTCCCTTACAAATAAATGTAAAAGATTAATGTGTTTGTGGATAGGAAATAAATTCTAGAGACTCTCTTCCTAATCTCTCTGGCATATAGACACACACTTGTACAATTTTAAAGGCATAACATGGTTTAAAGTCGAATATTATATATGGCGCATTGTGAGTTGAAAATGTTGTTTCCAGTAGGAATGTAATACTAGCACAAAGAAAGTACATTCTGGAGAAGGAAAAAAAATCATTATGTAGTGAGTTCCATCTTATCTAGATGGCAAAAGAGGTCATGTCAGTCATGAAGGACAATTCCAAACTATAGCAGCTGAGCAAAATTCCATTACGAATCATCTCAATGTAACATCTCAATATACATAGAATCAATTTTACAAAGTCATCAAATCGTGACCTCATTTTGATAGTGATATGTAAAGTAACTGTAGACCTGGTTTTACTGCTGACTAGTTGTACAATCATGGATTGATGCTTCCCCTTTTTGAGAATTATTTTTCCCATCTGTAAAATATGAGCATTAGAATAGGTGATCTCTAAAGGCCCCTGTAGAGTGAACATTCTGTGCTTGTTTTCCTAAAAACACAGAGAATGCAACCAAAATGTTATTCTTGTTTCTCAATATCTGCACTCTTGAATGTGATAATATTGTATTTTAAATGAAGAATAAACAAACTATACATTTAGTTAAGCTACATACATTAATTATCTAGAAATATGAGTGAATTATCCACCTTCTCAGAAAAGAAAGTCACTTATGAACTTATTTATTAAAAAGGCAATGCTTTTTGATATTTGGAGGCTTCCAATTTAAAGCTATATGAGTTACTAGTTCTCAACATATATGTGTTATATACTAAAAGTATGGTTATATAATAACCTCAAATCATTAAATGGTTTAAGTTATAAAAGTAACTTGCATGCTTATAAAAGAGTCTATTGCTGGATTTCTCAAAGTCAACACTATTGACATACTGGGCTGGATAATTCTTTGGTGTGGAAAAGCGTATTGAGTATTGCAGAGTGATTAGCAACATCCTTGGCCTCTAGATGTTACTATCAACCCCTCCTGATAGGTTGTGGCTACCAAATATGTCTCCATGGAAGCAAATATCTTCTAGGAAGTAAATGGTCCCTGATTGAGACCCATTGGTCCTTTGAAATGCTGTCTATGTATATATGCTATCAGGAAAGTGTTCCTTAAAATGCTATCGTCCTAATGGACTTACAAAATAGAATAACAGACATTGCCAACTTAAAAAGGTGGGAGGTGTCAGGGGAGGGATCAGAAATTACTTCATGGGTACATTGTACACTCTTTGGGTGGTGACTACATTAAAGCCCAGGCTTCACCTTTAAACAATATATCCATGTAACAAAACTGTACTTGTATCCCCTAAATCTATTATTTAAAATATCTTTTTGAAATTATCATCCTAATTTTCCAGTATATTTACTTCAATCAGTTTTAAACGTTTATCACATTTTGTGTGGAATTCTAGCAGTAAAACAGTTAAAAAAACAAAGATTATTTCATCTTGATTTTCCTAAAACTTTGAATAATATTATAATGAAGCATATAAAAACTCAGACAGGGCTTCTGCTGAAGAACTGAATTCAACAGAGTACTTCCCTTTACAAAAAATCTCCTCATTACTGAACAAATACTCTTATGTTTCTGCGTGCTGTAGAACTGAGGAGCAGCTGATTGAAATATATGCCCTTCTTCCTGACCTCTGCACTCAAAATATTTTATTATGCTAAAGAAAGTCATCCTTTTTACTACTGGTTTTGAGCCAGCAAGTTCTTTGGCTTCTAATGAAAATGCTTTATCTACCAAGAGTTTTGTTTTGTTTCGCCCTCCTTGTGAATCTATGACATTCTCATTATTATTCATTTGCATATATTGAGGCTTATTTCAAATATATTAATATTTTAAAAGTAAGCCGGATTACAGCTACCATGCATCTATGCCCTGGGGAATTCTACTGAGGCAAAGTCATAACTGGTATTAAACCTAGAGAGAATTACCCAAGTCCATAGAGAGAATGTTATTCACTCAGAGCATGGCCACATGGTGACTTCAATCAGGTTTACTTTTCAAGTGTTAAATGGACTGAGTGACACTAAAGGTTTTTGGATCCTGTCCAAAACTGAAGTTGTTTAGTTTCTGTTGTAAGTTCATGTTCTGTGGTTAAATCGGAAGAATCTTCAATATGAAGAAAATAGGTCTAATTCCTAAAAGAAAATGTATTAAGTGACATTAGATTCTAATTTATTTATATGCTAATTAGTAAAACCTGTTGCAAATCCAAAGAAGGCCATGGAGTTTTTTCTTCTAAGCATGAAGAATATTATCAATGGTACTTACACACTAATAAGGTTTATTTTCTTTAATAGTAATGATCTTTTTTCCTACATTCCTCACTCATCTATTGTAAAGCATCTCAAATAGAGCATTTTCCTACCAAATGCATAATTTCTAAAACTTACCTGCCATATTCATTCTTATAAAAAGCAACCAAATAAAAAGAATGTTTAAAACTATAATTGCAATAAATCTAAATACAGCTTAAAAGAGTAAACTAAAATGTTCCTCTGCAGAGTTAACTTTTATTCTCCTCAATGTCCAATCAGATAGTGAGTTGAAATCACCACTGACATTTTATCTCAGCTACTATTTATACTAAAATTCCTCATATCTTTCATAACCTGTTTTCTATTTGTCATTCAGATATGTAATTTTTACCAAATATTCTAAAAATAAGGCAAAGTTAATGTTTAATGTTTTTTGTTCTGCTTTAACCTAGAGAGGAAGAAAAGGTTTATTTTAAAGACTACTTCTGAGTTCACATAATTTAAGGTATACGAAGAAAAGGGTTAATCGAATATTTGCAACAATCAGTTAACGTAGATAAATAAGGAGAATTCAAATTTGAAAGCTCACATTGCCTAGTTATAAGGAGAATTACTCACTTTTTTTCTATAAATATTTTTAGAAAAGGTAGTAGTATTTCAATGGGCTAGCAGGTCTGAATCAGACTGCTTGCATTTATCTTCTCACTTCTGTTTTCTTGCTTTCAGTCACGGGATATTTAATTAAACTCTGTCCCTCAGTTTCTCTACTTTCTTTATTCTTCTTTTTCTCTAACATGTATGTGTGTCATTTGAATCAAATCAGACAGTACATGTATAATAGTTTGAACAGATAAGCATAGTAAGCACTCAATATACATTAGCCCTACTACCATGTAATTCTCACTTTTGCTGAAAATTATGAAACTGTTAATTCATCTTCAAACACCCAAATCTCAGCTTAAATTCCCATGAATTGTGGGAGGGAGCAGGTGGAAGGTAATTGAATCATGGGGGCAGGTATTTCCTATGCTGTTCTTGTGATGGTGAATAAGTGTCACAAGATTTAATGGTTTTAAAAAGGGGAGTTTACCTCACAAGCTCTCTTCTCTTGCTTGCTGCCAGGTGAGAGGTGCCTTTCACCTTCTGCCATGATTGTGTGGCCTCCTCAACCATGTGGAATTGGGAATCCATTAAACCTCTTATTTTTGTAAATTGCCCAGTGTTGGGTATGTCTTTCTTTATAAGCAGCGTGAAAATGAACTAATATAGATAATGAAATACATTATGTAAGGGCAATCATGAAAATTGTTGTGTATTTCATCATAAAATATGTATTTATTTCTATATGTCTACACAACTTTGATATTTAATGCATACTTTTCCTCTACAAAGAGTAATAGATTCTAAAATTGAAAATCAATCATTCTAACTTCGTTTTTATTTCTAGTTGTTAATAAATCATGAACATATATGTTTATCTTAAAACCACTTCTGAATGAAGAGTAGGTGAATATGCCACCCAAAGTGTACCTTTTGGCATAAAGATTACTTTGAGCTGAAGACAATTGAAAAGAAGCAGATACAAAAAATAAAATAAAATAAACTCTTCTCCCCCAACCCCATTTGCCTAAAAGAAGGACATAAATTTACAGTGGTGTCCCTTCTCCCCTTTACACTAGGAAGGACAAAAGTTGATCAGCAAAGACAACCTTAGACCATTATTATCCTGAAGACTTGTTTAACCAGAGGAATCTATGTAACAAACTTGATTATCCTTTATCTACCATTAGTTCTCCTTATATTGGCCTTGCCACAATTTGTTGCCCCTAAAGCTCAAGGTCATTTGCCTTTGTCTTGTCACATCTCTAAAACTGAATTGTCTTTTGTTGAAGATGGTGTATAAGCTGATATTCTAAGCCAGGTCTTTAAGAATTGCTTACTGCCTGGGTATCTCCCATATATATATATAATTCATGTCAACAAAACTCTTGTTTGTTTTTCTCTTGTTAATCTGTCCTTTGTTATGGGGTCCCAGATAAACACTCAGGAAAGTAAAGGGCAGTTTATTTTTCCCCCTATTTATATATAGGTATAATCTCCCCACCTTGATGTCAACTATAATATACACTTAAAATTGTTGGCATCTCTTGCATTGTTTCCGCTTGCCTGGAAACTTTCATCTATTTTGTAATTCAATCTTCACGATGACCTCATAATTTAAATATTATTATCCTAATTTATAGTATTAAAAAAACAGAATCCACAAGTTCTAGGAGGAAAACTATGATTCAAAATCAAATCGGTGTTATTCCTAACGTGTCATAGCTTGAGTGAAATGACAGCCTTAAGTTTCCAGGAGCCCTCTCCCTTGAATGCATGTATTTGCTTGAAGACATGATCCCTGGGAAGAAGATAGAGAAAGATAAATACAACTTAAAGTAAAAAAGATAAGTATCCCCAATTTTCCTGCCACATAGAAGCAAAGTAAAATTAGCCTGGGGTGACTTACCGTCTTTTTTCACCTATTTTTAACTCACCACTCCACTTTATTAGTCTGTAAAATATTCCTGTCTGAAATAAAGATGTGGGGGGAATGAAATCTTTGAGAGTAGCTGAGACATGCGCCAGGGGCTGTGCTAGGAATGATATCATTAACTTCCTGTTAAAAAAAGAAAATCTTGGGGGAGATAGGGAGACTGGGGCTTAAAAAGATGAGGAAATTTACCCAAAGGCTTTGCAAGTTGGGTTGAGATTTGAAAGTGATTCTGTGTAACACCAAAACCCAAACTTTGAAAGTGAAAATTCCTTCTTTTCAGTAAACTAATTTAAGGATTTTCTGACCCTATGTACATAGATCCTTATTTTAAAATAGAAAGGGTCAATGAAAATTATTGTATTTATTCTTTGTAACTCACAGTGACATCCCTTCATTAACCAACAGTGGAATTATATACATTGATTTCTGAGTTAAACTTTGATATCCTGAATGAAAATTAATACACAATAAATCTTTTTTACACTATTCAAACAGTACCTTTATGCTATTTAACTCAACTTCAAAATACTAACATATAGGAGTATTAAATATCTTTAACTATGATAGTTTACAATTTTTAATGCACCAAGAAAATTATGAAACATTGCATTGCTTAGTGCAATCCTTCAAAAATATCAAAGGTATTTCGAAAGGTGAAATAAGTGTTACTTTTTTAAAAGACAAGCTAAAATATTATCAATGAAACAAATTCACAGTAAGAACAGCTTACAGTGGGAGGCTGAAGATTAAAATTGCTCTCATTATAAAGGATTCTCAATAGGAAGTTGGGTTATTTCTGAGCTTAGTACAATAGAAATGCAGCCTGACATGAACCTATAAGCAGTAGCAAAAACGACGGATAAGTTTTAACTTTGCAGTAATTTGCCACTACCAGATCAATACTTCAAGGAAGCCATTGAATTCTGCTTAACCTACTTCTGGTTTCTGAAAAAATCTAAATATATGAGAGTTAAAAAACATAGAATACCATTATATATACATTTACAACTATTTCCCCAACTGTAGGTATTTTCCAAATAATTGCTTTATATTATAGTCATGTAATAAAACTATCATGTTCTTTTCTTTTATTTCCTCAATTGAAGGTGATTCTCTATTATAATTATGGCTCATCTCTTCAGTATGTGTCAAAAAATCCAAGAAAGCAGTCATAGATTCATAGCTTACATCATGTAATTAATACACACTTACTCAATAAATGAATGAGTGCATGAACTGTTCCCAGGATTTTAAGACAGTGTTTTGAAATAGAGATATTGTTTTCCAGGTGAAATTTGAACTACAAATCTGTGGATAATTTGATTTAATTACTTAAAAACTTTTTCTGTAACATGAATCTTACCTGTTTCCCCAAAGTAGGAGAAGTAAGAATTAAGTCAGAACTAATAAGCCAGAAACACCTCCTGTACGCTCACAGGAAAAGCAGTAATCTTTTTCTGTATTTTGTTACTATTTGTCCTATGTTGCTTGCATTGTAAAATGGCCGAGCACCTGCTCAAACTTGAGAGTTCATTAATATTTAATTTAGAAGACTAAAAAGGGAAAAACATTCTTCTTATGCAAAATTATCTTTGTTTTCTCCAAATGATTTCCTTGTTTTATATAAATGCCACAAAAATTCCACAAAGATTTTCTTTACCTAGCACCAATAAGATACATATTTTTTAAAAAACAAGTTTTATATATTTTTCAACTTTGTTCAGGTGTGATTGATAAAAAACTTATTTAAGTTGTACAATGATGTATTTTGATGTAAGTGTATCTTGTGTAATGTTTCCCAAAATCAAAATGATTAACATCTACATCACCTGACACAGATAGATTTTTGTTGGTGGGGGGGGATGTTTGTTTCTTTCTTCGTTTTTTGCTTATTTTTTGGCTGATCAGACTTAATATGTACCTACTCCTTTAATAAATTTAAGTATATAAAATATAGAGAATGCTTCATGAATTTGCACGTCATCTTTCTAGAGGGGTCATACTAATCTTCTTATCATTCTAATTTTAATATATGTGCTGTTAAAGTGAGTAGTAAGCCTCTTTTTTGGGAGAGGAATTACTCCTTGTTTAGAACATTTGTTTTTATTTGTAATTTTGAGATTTCAATAATATTGGCTAAAACCTATTGCCTATGAAAATCTTTTAAATGGAATCCTAGAATTGATGTGATATAAACTTGCTGAGGCCACAATCTCTGTGAAACATTATAATAAATAATAACAAAATTACAAGAGACATTTGATGGAAAAAAGAGCCCAGTAGCAGCAATTAAGATGGCGTCACAGACAGATCAGCAGCAACGCTGTCAACGGCAGCCATGGAAGCCAAAGACAGCGCAGTGATTTCTTCAGAATGATAGAAAAAAAAACAGCTATCAACCTAGATTCCCTGGCACAGCAAAACTATCTACTAATAATGAAACTAAAATAATGATATTTTGCAATAAATTAGCGTTCATTTTACTACAAATATTTCTCACCCAAAGAAATTTCTAAATGATATTTCAGGAAAGAAAAAAATTCCAGGATGGTCTGTGTTGCAAGAAAGAATAGTGAAAAAAAAAGTGTAGTAAAGACATGAAAATACAGTTGTTTTAGATGAACATGAAGATGCCATCTACAAACCGAGAGGCCTAGAGCAGATTCTTCCCCGGAAGCCCTCAGAAGGAAACAACTTGCTGACATAGGGTCTCTGCTTCTAAGTTCTGAGTGTGAGATAATAGATTTATGTTGCTTATGCCACAAAAAAAGATATGAATGTATGAAAATCAAAATAAGTTGTTTTTATACAATAATAAAATTAAAATAATGTAAAATATGTTTGGCTAAAAAGAAGGAATTAAAATAATAAAATCTAGTCTGTGAAACAGACTAGGCTTGATCAGTTTGAAAGAGTTGTAAGGTCTTTCAATCATTCAGAGGGTGATTCAGGTCAATACTAAAGGCTGAATTGAAAATAAGAGCCAGAACTCAAAACTTTCATATTTTATGAAGTAAAAATCAATGAAAAATAGTGGATAAAAGAAACATTTCATTGATCTATAAAAGGAAAGGAAGGTGGAAAGCTGGTCATAAAAAGGTAGAAAAAGCATAAAAACCTAAATAAAATAGAAGCGTGTTAAAATGTATTAATCATCAAAAGGACTATACTTGTCAGTTAAACAAAAACATAGATTGTCTGTGGAAAATTAAACAACATTCCACAATATACTGCTTACAAGCAGTATACAGAAAACATAAAGAAATTGTTTAAGTGCAGATTAGAACAAGAAAGCAGAGTGGCTATATTAATATCAGAAAAGAAGACTTTAGAGCAAATACATATAAAGGAAGGTGAGGTGAGGGTCACTACCTAATGATAAATGTTTAATTAAATGGAATCCTATGGCAGTTCTATATTTGTTTACAGCTATTAAAATAGCAATGTTAGGATTAGGTAAAGCCAGGTGTTCTAAAATTTAAATAATAAGGGTTAAGTAGTTTATTTTCCTCTTATTTGTTTAAAGTAGAACAGCAAACTAACCAATGCTGGTGAGAGAAATTTGCCCCTCAATTCTTCAAGGATTAGAGTTTTGATACCTCATTGGTTGGTCACACTTAGGTATAGTTTTCATCATCTGGTCTAAGGAGGTAGAATTTTGTATCTTATGCTGTAAACTAGAAGGGACAATAAAGACGACAAAAGGTCTCTGCCAACTATCTTTTAACAACTTTCAAAAGATACCATATTACACTGCTTATATTCCATTAGCCCTTAGCCATATCTTAGTGATAACATCACGTGTAGGTGCAAAGAAGGCTGGCAATAGTAATCTGTACAGATCCTATAACTCTTGAAGTATAGAACTGACTGTGGAGGACAACCAGCAGCCTCTGCTTCAATAATCTCAAAATACAATAAGCAAAAGTTGATAGAAGTGCAGGGAAAAACTGGTAACCACTACCTTAACGAAAGATTTTCACTTTCTTCTCTCAAACACTGAGAAGTTAAAATCATGAAAATATTAGTATGTATATAATACTACTATATGCTATATATACAGTATTATATGTAATTATCTAGTCTGGTAGTTATATATATATATATTTGTATATAATAATTATGCTAGATTAAAAGAAAAATACATATACTATATATTTAGCACTCTGTAACTATTTAAAAATGTTTTTCCTCAAGAAGGAAGTACACTCACAAAGGTGGTCAAATACTAGATTATAAATGAGATAGATATTAACAAAATTTCAAAAAGTCTGTCAATTACATGATGAATAAAATATAAATGAATGATGTAGTAATTAAATTTACCAATAATGTAAATGCATGTACTTAGACATTGTGTCTTCCAATTATTAATATTTAATAGATCAAAGGTCTCTATAGAAACTTTTAAATAAGAGAGAGAGAGAGTGTGTGTGTGTGTGTGTGTGTGTGTGTGTGTGTGTGTGTGTATCAGGCCTTGATAAATAAAGTGAAAACAAGTCTTCTGTTGTTTTGAAAAATGGAAATTCTTGGAAATTCGGTGATATCACAATTAAAAAGAAATGAAGCTCAAATATTCCTGAAAAAAAAGTTGATTGAAATGGTTTTCTTAAAGTTCCGAAAAGTAAAATTCTTGGACCAAAATGTTTTCTGAATAAATTATAACTTATAAAAAAAATTAAGTCTTATGTAAATTTTACTAAAGAATTAAAATGAAGGAATACAATGCAAGTTATTATGTGAAGTTAGTGAAACCTTGTTATCAACTCCAGACAAGGATATAATGAGAAAGATAAACTGAAAATCAATTCTCTTTCTAAATATAGATGCAAAAATTCAAAATAAAATTTTAGTTAACTGAATCCAGCAGTGAATGAAAATGTACTAGAGCATGTCTATGCTTGGTTTATTTTTATTTTTATTTATTTATTTATTTATTTATTTTTTTATTGCATTTTAGGTTTTGGAGTACATGTGAAGAATATACAAGATTGTTGCATAGGTACACACATGGCAGTGTGATTTGCTGCCTTCCTCCCCATCACCTATATCTGGCATTTCTCCCTATGCTATCTGTCCCCAACTCCCCACCCCCCGCTGTCCCTCCCCTATTTCCCCCCAGCAGATCCCAGTGTGTGATGCTTCCCTCCATGTGTCCATGTGTTCTCATTGTTCAACACCCGCCTATGAGTGAGAACATGCGGTGTTTGATTTTCTGTTCTTGTGTCAGTTTGCTGAGAATGGTTTCCAGGAGTTGCGAGGATACTTTCTAACTAAAATTAAAAAAAAAAGTAATTATGATTATCACATTAAGAGACCAAAGGAATAATTAATTTAGTAAATGCAGATTTATTTAGTTCTTAATTCAGTCTTTAAAAATAGAGACAGGGTCTCACCCTGTCACCTAGGCTGGAGTGCAATGGCACTATCGCAGCTCACTGCATCCTCAAAACCCTGGGCTCAAGTGTTCCTCCTGCCCCAGTCTCCCAGATAGTTAGGATTACAGGTAAGCACCACTGTGCCTGAATTTTTTTTTAAATTCTTTGTAGACATATTCAATACAGTAAGACATGAGAAATATAACGTATATGGATTAAAATAGAAGACATAAAATCATCATTATGCAGGGATTATATGGTTGCATAGAAAATCTAAAATAATATTTATTAGAATTGTTGGCATAAAAACAGATATTAAGAAAGTTGCTGAATATAATATTAATGCAAGATATTAACTACATTTCTGGAGAACTAAAACAATACTTGGGAAATATATTCTAAAGAAAAATATCGGACATCATTCATCATGGTAGTTACATGTCATCTCTAGATAACCTAAATTACAGTAAAATGTGTTTGCAAAAAATTAAAAATGATTGTAAGACATTTAAAAAGACACAAATAAATAAAAAATATACAGTATTTGTGGAACAAAAGGATGTATTCAGTCATGTTTCTCCAAATTGACTGTAGGTTCAATGAAATTACTCAAAACACTTTCAACAGATGTTGAAATCTTCTTGGATTTGCAAGGCACAGGATTAGCCAAGAGACTCCTGAGGAAAAGAAGCAATTTTAAGGGATCCTCTTTTATCAAATATCAAGATGTTTTAAAAGACTAAATGTTTAAATTAATATCGTGTTAGATTAGGAATTAGTAAAATAGCTCCAAAATAAATACATAATGAATTAAAGGGCATTTAACATATTATGAAGAATCACTCTAGTGATTAATAAATGATTGGTGAAAAGGAGAGACTGTTTAATTAGTGACACTGAGATAATCGATTATGCATTAAAAAGAAAAAAAAGAGAGAGAAATAAAATTGTGTTCCTGGTTTACAAGTTCCACAGCAATCTACTTCAAACAAACAAGTATTAAATAATAATGATCCAACCTTTAAAAGATGTGATGAAAGAATTTCTTATTGACTTTGGGATAGAAATAATATCCCATAACAGTAAGTATTTACTAATTGAAATATATTAAAATTTGAACATATGTTCACCAAAAAACTGTGAAAAGGGAAAACAAAAATTTGGAGAAGAGATTTGAAGCACATATAGTTGAAAAGGTACTATTATCCAGTATATTTTTCAATGCATCAAACATGAAGTTTTATAGATTGTCTCTAAACAAGAACCAAACAAGAAAAGCTAATGAATAAATGCTGACACGGCATTACTAATTAGGTGTATGCAAACTAAGAGTATAATGAAAGGTTTTGTATTCATAAGACTGCCAATATTTAACAATTCCGCAGATGATGGAGTTAATATCCCATGTCACTTGATCCAAGTCTGGCTATCAAGTTAGATACACTGCTAGTGGGATAAATTGATATAATTATATAAGAAACAAATGTCATTGTTTTATAGAGTCATACTAATAAATTCTTAAGTTAGCAACTGCACTTATAGGCTTAGAAAAACTTACGCAAATGTGCAATAGAAAACATGTACAAGAATATTTACAGCAGCATCATTTGTATGAGCAAAAAATTGGAAACAGCCCCAAAGTATTGGAAAACATAAATAAATCATGATATATTTGCATGACACATTGTAAGATATTGGCATTAAATGAAAAAAAAAGTTGTAGCAATAACGAGGATGAAACTTAAGAATGTTGAATAACGAAACATGAAAGTATCAAACTCCATAAAATGTGAAAATACTTTTAAATGCTCCAAAGAAGTAAAATTAATAATACATTGTGTAAGAATGAATACATATAGTAGTTATACACATAAAGCATACAAATAAAATCCTGAATTAAAAAAAATTCTGATTAGTTTCAACTACAATGGGAGGCATGGCAATGAAATTGGAAATCAGTAATGGTTTTGGTTCTATTAATATCTATTTTTATTATATGTCATAATTTAGAAATTTGTTACATATATTTTATGTTTAATATAATGCATAATTGCTCTAGGTTGAGCAAAAGCAAAAAACTACTGATATCAATTATAGCTACTTTATATTTCTTTTGTAAAAATGACAGAGCTTAATTATCAAGGTATAGTTACAAAACCACAACTATGAAAATATTTAATGATTTTTCTTTACTGTGTCATCAATAATTGATGATAGTTCATCTACTTTGTGTGAATTAAAGACTTTAGTTAAAATTAGTAATATCCTTACATAGAGAAAAAAAGAGAGCGCATGAAGGCCTTGAAATTAAATATTAGCTTCAAATTATATTTCGTAAGTTAATATCCCATGTCACTCGATCCAAGCCTGGCTATCAAGTTAGAAGCAAGAAGAATGTTTCTTTCCAAACAAAAATTTCCAGTGTCAGCAAAATGTCCAAATCATCTATTTCACATTGATGTGCTTTTTAACACTTTCCTCTTCAAATCAAGGGCATTTCTTTGTTCCAGATTTAAGGAGCAGATGAAATATATTCTAATAGATTCATATCATAAATCTCTAGTGTATAAGTAGACCTAAAGAAACATCTATCTGTCCTGATCAGTATCTCCAGAGGCTATTATATTCCCATTAAAAAAAAAAAATGTCATCTGTGTGGAGCCCATCTCAGTCTCCAGCTTGTCAGTTCAAGAATATTAAAATACTTCTACAGTTTTGCTCATTAAGATGTATATCTTTTATGCTTCATGATAAGCATTAATATTCAAAAAATCCAGGGAAATGCCATACGGCAAGTGCTTAAGCTAGAGACTACTACTATGCCAAACATTTGGCACTCCCCAATTACTACTGGACCCTATTTTTGTCTGGCAACTGCTGTGTTATAAAACAAGTGCCATTTTGAGGCTCCAGTCAGCACCGTCAATCTAACTGCTAGTTCAAGATGACTTTGTAGCCCTCAAGGATTGCAAGATGTGGATGATTGCTCCTTAGAGGAATAACTGTTGACAGGGCTGGTGAAACAACTCATGAATGATGAACTGAGAAAGCATCCAACTGTTCATGCAGACCTGTAAATGTGCCATACCGCAACCTCAGAAAGGATT
Organism: Alouatta palliata; assembly: GCA_004027835.1. NCBI lineage: Eukaryota > Metazoa > Chordata > Mammalia > Primates > Atelidae > Alouatta > Alouatta palliata. Next base: position 53,007 of record PVKV010013461.1, read on the forward strand.
ACAGCAATTTCCCCACGTCTTATTATTTGCCTCTGACCAAGAATGACAGAGATGCACAGACATCACTAGGTATATCTTGGATATATATCACACTTCTGATCCCTTAACTTCTTTGTATTAAGCGAAGGTATCAAACTCTTAAAATTATTACATATTGAACACACATCCAATTCCTTGTTGTAAAATTAATGTCCAAAAATAACTCTAGCAATGTGTAAAATGAAGGAAAGACTCACCAAGAGTTCACCAATGTACTTCAGCTTCTATCCCTAAGACTAGTAGCATGTACCATTACTTTTATTAGAACCAATCAAACAATAACATTTTTAATCAATACAATGCTTTATAAATTTATGTAAATATAAATACATGATAGACATGTATTGAGTAGCTTTAATTGTGGAAAAACATTTACATATCAATCTAAGAAGAATATATACTGTGAAAAAGGAAGCAGAATTTATTTTTCTACTGTTAGTGGTCTCATTCTGGTAACAATAGCTATAGTATTTACAAAAGGGATAATATATTTATGGTTTTTTAAAAATTTGTTTCAGCGATTAAAAAGAGTATTAGTATACATACAAGAAATAGGGCAATTTACTATTTGACACAGAGATCTCATTCTATGATGTGTCTGATATAAACACAACTTTAAACTGCTCGTATTTGCTCAAATATCACAATATACACTTTAAAGTAGCAGTTTAAAATTTAGCAGCCGAATAACACAATCAATATATAAGCAAACTTTTATTTTCTTCACCAACCTACATATTGTGTCATTCATCTCATTTATTTTGTATTTGCTGGTGACTTCTTTGTTAGCCATTAGTGAGCTACCTTATCACAGCCTGTATCCCTTATTGCCTTCTACTTCTTATATACTTTGTCTTCTCTGCTTCCCAGGGAAGATACTCTGCTGCCCTTGCATTTACCAACTGCTTTGTTCCTTAATGTTCTTTCTTTTGTTCCTCACTAAATTCATTTGACGTTTTCTTACTTTTATTGCAAAATTTCAAATAAAGAGCCAGTTCTACATGTGAACAATATTTGAATTGTCAAAAGACCTAAGCTGTTAAAAGAAAATCTCATCTAGTGAAAAGATCTTGCTTGTGCAATATTTATCTAATGATAAATACTTTACAGTGTCAGTATTTTGTTATGAGAACCTCTCTACTAAGGAGGAAAAAAATAGTCTGTGATATCTAAATATAGTTCTTGACATCTAATCCATTAAACTTATGCTTTGTATCTCAATGAAATTTTTTATTGTTTTTGCATATTTATTTCTAATATTTTTTCATCCCCTCCCATTAATTCAGTCTCTTAAATTAAATAGCAACGTTTTCTAGCTAGAAATGTCTAATTTAGCACTTAAATGTAAACCTAGTCTCCAGTACGATGAGGTAACAAAACAAGAATTGCACTACTGCTGTTCTGGAGGGAGTAATTGAAATGATCTACCTTCATTTTGTTTTTATTATTTATCATAGTTTAAAACCAAGGGGAAGAACAATTTTGCTCTATTGCTTAATTGGTGGGTTGATGATGGTTTGGATGAATATAATTAATTAATATTTATCCTAAGTTGTTATAAAAGCTTTTTTCAGCAGCTGTTACGTGAGAATGAATGTTTCATTATATTTAAAATATACTTGAAAATAAAAAATAACATATAACTTAAAAGTATGGAATACTGTGTAGAGGTTATTTTTACTTATTTTCAAAAAGAGGTACAATCCTTATGTGTTACTTAATCCCTTGTGTGAAAAATGAAAATGTGCAGCAAATATCTGTCTGATCCACTTGCCAATTTGAGAGAAGTATTGAATCACACACATTTGAAAATTAAAGGCCCTAGTAGAGATAGAAAACATCATTTCCACAAGAAAATCTTCTTAAATGTCAGCTTCTAGGTTACCTTTTTTACCTTTTAAGAAATTTCCTCTCTTCACTGATATTCTATTTTGACATGACCTTCTAAGGAAACAGGCTATTCATACTAAGTAACTTTATTAGAAAGTAATTTACAATGAAAATACATAGCTTCTACAGCTTTATATGTGGATCACGCTCTAATATCTCCACTTAGAAAACCAAGTTAATCAGTGTTTAGTAAATATGTATTTGCCAATAGATTATAATTTGTGATATATTTAAGAATTATAAGTGATGAGTCTTTGTTCAGCCACTTCTCATGTATTCAATTGGTTGACTGATGGTATCCGTTTATACAAGTAATGTATTTATCAAAAAGGCTTTCCTCTATAACTTTCTAAGCTTGGTATTGTTTATGCTTCTAGGAGACATGAAGTGCTAAATTAAATAACTCATATTACCTATAGTATTCTTATATCTGTTATAATAACAATGACCTTTTAATACATGCAATTAAACTAAATTTAAGTATGCTCATTTTATTTTAGTTTCATAATTGCGAAATTTTGTAAAATTACTTAGTACTTGGAATAGACGTAAAACTAAAAACGTAAATAAACTGTGATTATGTCTTTGCTTGTGACAATTCAGTGGGTCATAATAACACTAATTTATTATGACCATAACTATTTTACCTGTAAAAGGAACAGTTCAGTTAAAGAAAACTCTTTAAAGTTTGAACATGGGAAAATATATATCTTTTTAAGGTTGTCAAAGGGTGCTTAAAATGAGCATAAATATCTGAGACAGAACCATTTTATTAAATCTTGAATTTGCTAATTACACAAAATGTAACTATGGGTCAAAGTGTGAGTCATAACATCATCTTATACTAAAAAAAAGTGTTCAAAATATGTAGCATAGACTATTATGTGAATTATACGAAAAAAAGCTATATAAAGAACACAGACAGTATCTAGGTATCACAACAAATATTAGCAAATGTTTCTGCTGCCTTTATCAAAACTGCAGATAAACATTAGACTATATTCCCCATAATTTTTTCTCAAAAAGTTTTGTTAGATATACATAACAAAATGTACTAATGTACAATTTTTATGTGTACAATGAAGTAGCATTTAATATTTTCACATTATTGTGCAACTATGATCACTGTCAATTTCAAAATTATTTTCTCATTCCAAATTGTCATTCTTCACATTAAACAGTAATTTTTCTTCCTACAATCCCTGGTAAACACTATTCTATTTCTGTTTCTATAAATTTGATTATTCTGTATACCTTATATAAGTGGAATAATACATATTTGTCTTTATATCTGGCATATTTCTCTTAAAATAACATTTGAAAAGTTCATCCATGTTGTAGGATGTATTAGAATTTAATTCTTTTAAAAAGCTGAATAATATTCCATTGTATGTACATACCACCTCTTGTTTATCCATTCATTTTTGTATAGATATTTGGGTTGTTTTCCTCTTTTGAACATTATGAAAAATACCACTATAAGCATAGGTAGACAAAAATTTGTTGGAGGCATTGCTTTAAATTATTTTGGATGTTTACCTAGAATTGAAAATGCTGAATCATATGGTAATTTCAGGTTTAATCCTTGGAAGAAACACCATATGATTTTTCACAGCAGTTTCACCACTTTAAATTCCCAACAGTGTGCACAAGGTTCCAGTATTTCCAAATCCTTGCAAATATATTGTTCTGTTTGTATAATTGCCATTCCAATGGGTATGAAGTAGTATATCACTATGCTTTTGATTGGCATTTCCCTAGTAACAAGTGACATTAATTAGTGATATGGATCTTTTTATGTGTTCATTGACCATTTGTATATCTTCTTTGGAAAAATCTATATTTAAGTATTTTGTTTATTTTTAATTGGGTTGTTTATTTCATTTTCAGTTGTTGAGTTTTAGGAGTACTTTATATAGTCTGGATATTAATCTGTTTTCAAATTTATTATACACACTTTTTTTTTTTTTGTGAATCGCCTTTTCACTCTTACTATTATTATGGGTTTTGTGCCTGATTTTACAAAAGCTTTTCATTTTGATGAAGTCTGTTTTATTCTATTCTTTTCTTTATTGTCTGTACTTTTGACCATACCCAAAAATTCATTGCCAAAACCAACATCATGAAGATTTTATCTTATATATTCTTCTAATAGTTTCGCAGCTAAATTTCTTATATTTAGATTTTTGTTACATTTCAAGTTAATTTTTTCATATAATGTAAGGTAAGTGTTTAACTTCATTGTTTTACATGGGGATATCCAGTTTTCCTAGAAACATTTGTTGACAATACTATGTTTAACCCATTGAATTGTCTTGTCATTGTCAAAGATCAATTGACCATATATCTAAGAGTTTATTTCTGGGCTCTATTCTATTCTGTTGGTCTATGTTTATATTTATGCAAATACTACATTGTTTTGATTTTGTAGATTTAAAGCAAGTTTTAGAATTAGGGCATGAGAGTCTTCCAATTTTCTTTTTTTCCTAAGATTGTATTTGACTATTTAAATTTATATGAGATTCCAAATGAATTTTAGGATAGTGCTTTTTCCATTTCAACAAAAATACGTTTGGACTTTGAAAGGGATTGCACTGGATTTGTAGATCTCTTTGGGTCTTATTGAAATCTGAACAATATTAATTATTTGAGTCAATGAACAGAGTATATCTTTACATGTATTTATGGTTTAAAAAAATTCTTTCATCAATATTTTGTAGTTCACAGTAAACTGATCCTTTACCTTCTTGTCTGTTTCTGAGTTTTATTTCTTTTGATGTTATTGTAAATATAATTGTTTTCTTAATATCCTTTATGAATTCTTTATTGTTAATGTATAGAAATACCACTGAATTTTATATGTTCACTTTATATTCTGCTACTTTGCTGAATTTATGTGTAAGTTTCAGCAGTTTGTGTGTGTGCATGTGAAATTTTTAGAGTTTTATATATATATAGGATTATATCACCTGCCAGCATAGATAATTTTACTTCTTCCTGTCCAATTTGGATGTCTTTTATTTCTTTTTATTGCTTAATTGGTCTGGCTAGAACTTCCAGTACTAGATTATATAGAAATGGAGAAATCAGGCATTCTTGTATTATTCTTGGACATAGAGGAAAAGTTTTCAGTCCTTCGTCATGGTATATGTTATCAGCTGTGAGCTTTTCTCAGATATAACATTTATTATGTTAAGAAAGATTCTTTCTATTTCTATTTTGTTCAGTTTTTATTATAAAAATGTTTCAGATTTTGCTAGATGCTTTTTCTACATCAACTGAGAGGATCACATGTTTTTGTTTATCTCCTTTTATTCTGCTAATGTGGTATTTTATGCTGATTGATGTTTGTTTGTTGAATTATGCTTGCATTCCAGGGATAAATCCCACTTGGTCTTGATATACAATTCTTTTAATATTCTGCTGAATTTGGTTTGTTAATATTTTGTTGAAGATGTTTCCATCAATATTTATAAGAGATATTGGTCTGTGGTCATTCTTGTTTGTTTGGTGTCCTCATCTGGCTTTGGCACCAGTGTCATTTCATAGAATGAATTAGAAAGCATTCCCTTCTCTTTAATTTTTTAGAAGAATGTGAGAAGTTACTAAGTTAATTGTTTTTGAGGTATTTCATAAAATTCACTGAAGCTATCTGATCCAGGGCTTTTTGTAAGGAAAGTTCTGATTATGGATTCAATCTTGTTACTAGTCATAAGTCAATTCCTATTTTCTATTCTTTATATATACTTTTATGAATAATTTGTTTAGCTAATGAGTAAACTAAGCTATGGATCCAGGGAAACCAAAACTTGCTTCTAGAAAATTTACCCTCTGCTTTATATACTTTTGTATTAGAACCCCTCAAGGTAGGAGACTATTAAAAATGTTATATGCATTATTTCATTTGAGTTGTCATGTTTATTATTATTATTCTATATTATGTATATCCTATATGCTCTTCTGAATTTATCACATACTTGTCTTTAAAGATATATAGTTTTTGGAGCCTCAGTATTTTAAATAGAAATGTGTTTTCACCATATTTGATAATTTTTTTTTTTTTTTTTTTTTTTTTTTTGAGACAGTCTCGCTCCGTCACCAGGCACAGACTGGAGTGCAGTGGCGCGATCTCGGCTCACCGCAACCTCCGCCTCCCGGGTTCAAGCAATTCTCCTGCCTCAGCCTCCTGAGTAGCTGGGATTAACCATATTTGGTTATTTTACAGATTTAATGACATACTATATTTCAAAGCCTCTAACACAATCTCTAATAAATAGTAATATGACTTAAGAAATTTGGTTATAGTTATTTTATCTTGTTTTCTTTATATCTTAAAAGACAAAGCAAGAATTAAAACACCTAAAACCTAAAAGTAAATGAGTAGTGAGTGACAGCTTTATTTTCCTTTCAATAGTCTACCTCCTACATATACCTTTGTTTCCATGCTCTACCAAATCTGATGTTTTTATTTAAAGAACGCTTTGAAAAAATATTTTACTTTGTCTATTAATTCCTCCCCAGTGTTATCACACTGAAACTTTGTGATAAATCTCACTCTTCTTCCTGACAGATATTCCTCTTTAATGGCCTATAAGTTACCTGTGGAGGATGTCCACCCTCTGTCTCGGGCCTTTTTCAATTAGAGGCAGGTAAGTTTGGGTATATATAAAAAAGACTTTATGTATTGGTTGCATATTTTCGTGTAGAATATATACTATGTACTTTCAAACAGAACAAATAAATATTCAATCAGAACTTGGAAAATCCCTACGAGAACAGTCTTAACAATCTCAAAGAAACTGAAATGGTGGTCCACTTCCTCTCTCCTTTTCTCTTTTTCTTACTTATATCCTTTCTTTGAAATATATTTTAATTTCAATGCCATGAAGTTTTAGTTATGAATATTGGTAGGAATAGGGGCATGTTCTAGATTCTACTCAATATCCCATCAGAAGTCTTCTTAATTAGATGTTAAAGAGTTTGCAAAGTGTTTTGTGTGTGCTAAATCCAAACCTTAAAACAATTTCTAAGAATAACAAAGTATATATAATGTATTTAAATACTCATTTCAATCTTTTAATTTATAATGACAAATACTAACTTACTAGTTGTAAAGTACCTCAGTATCCAGCAAGTAAGACGACAGCCAAGTGTATTTTGCTGCTGAAAATGAAAATAACTAAGCTTAAAGATCGAAGTTTGGACAGGCCAGTGTTCATGTTTGGCCTTCCCCTTTTGTTAAATCTGAAGAAGTTTGATTGGAGTAATATAACATATTTGCTTACTATCAATCAAAGACACATTGGGTCATTGAAAATACACTTCAAATGGTCAAACAAAACAAAGTCACTGTATGACTTTCAGACAGAGTCTGAAAGCCCACTGTGTGGGCTTCAGATAAAGACCTCAAGAGATTTAAGTTATACTGCAAGTTATACAACTCTCAACTACAAACATTTATTCATTATGGTTATGAAATCCTCTCCCACTAAAGATCTTAGGGAGCCTGCAGAAATGCCTCTTTAAGTAAGGAATATAAGACACACACTGATTTATAAAATATTCTTTTTTTCACTGACTAGGTGGCAAGAAAATTTTTTCTTTGAAGGAAATAAACAGACTTTCACTTTCTTTTTTTTTTTAAATATATATACTTTTTATTGCATTTTCGGTTTGGGGGTACATGTGAAGAACATGCAAGATTGTTACATAGGTACACACATGGGAGTGTGATTTGCTGCCTTCCTCCCCATCACCTATATCTGGTATTTCTCCCCATGCTATCCCTCCCCAACTCCCCACCCCCCCCGTCCCTCCCCTTTTTCCCCCCAAATGACCCCAGTGTGAGATGCTTCCCTCCCTGTGTCCATGTGTTCTCATTGTTCAACACCCACATATGAGTGAGAATATGCGGTGTTTGGTTTTCTGTTCCTGTGTCAGTTTGCTGAGAATGATGGTTTCCAGGTTCATCCATGTCCCTACAAAGGATGCGAATTCATCATTTTTGACGGCTGCATAATATTCCATAGTGTATATGTGCCACATTTTCCCTGTCCAGTCTATCATCAATGGGCATTTGGGTTGGTTCCAGTTCTTTGCTATTGTAAACTGTGCTGCAATGAACATTCGTGTGCATGTGTCCTTATAGTAGAATGATTTATAATCCTTTGGATATATACCCAGTAATGGGATTGCTGGATCAAATGGAATTTCTATTTCTAGGTCCTTGAGGAATCGCCACACTGTTTTTCACAATGGTTGAACTAATTTACACTCCCACCAACAGCGTAAGAGTGTTCCTATTTCTCCACATCCCCTCCAGCATCTGTTGTCTCCAGATTTTTTAATGATCGCCATTCTAACTGGCGTGAGGTGGTATCTCAATGTAGTTTTGATTTGCATTTCTCTAATGACCAGTGATGATGAGCATTTTTTCATATGTTTGTTGGCTTCACGTATGTCTTCTTTTGTAA
>PVKV010013462.1:0-61392 GCA_004027835.1 Alouatta palliata
GAAACCCCGTCTCTACTAAAAATACAAAAATTAGCTGGGCGTGGTGGCACGTGCCTGTAGTCCCAGCTACTCGGGAGGCTGAGGCAGGAGAATTGCTTGAACCCGGGAGGCGGAGGTTGCGGTGAGCCAAGATCGCGCCATTGCACTCCAGCCTGGGTAACAAGAGCGAAACTCCGTCTCAAAAAAAAAAAAAAAAAAAAAGAAATCCCCATGTTTTTAGTTTCCAAGGGTTGCTGTAACACGTTTCTACAAAGTGGGTGGCTTAATAAAACACAAGAAACTCTCCCACAGTCTGGCTTAATAAAACCGAAGAAACTCTCTCACAGTCTAAAGTCTGGAAGTCCAAAATCTGGATGCCAGAAGAATGGGTTCTCTCTGAGGACTTTGTTCCATGTATCTCTTTTAGCTTCCAGTGCCAGCAGGCAATTGGCTTATTGATGCATTATTTCAATCTCAGCTCCTATTTTCACATGGTATTCTCCTCATATTTCTGTCTTCGTGCAGCTGACTTTCCTCTGGGTTTCTCTTCTCTTCATATAAAACTTCACTTATATTCAATTAAGAGCCCACCCTATACCCGAATGACCCCATCTTAACTGATTATATCTGCCAATAATTTTTTGTCCAAATAAGGTCCCATTCTAAGGTACTGGGGGCTGGACCTTCAACACATATCTTTGTGGAATCACAATTTGGCCTAGAGCATAGCAATTCATTTTGCATATTTTCTTTTGACCTATCTTTAAGTTTAGTGACTTCATCATCTGCTCTTTAATTCTTTTATTAATCACAATTCTGGAAATTAATCTTAAATATTTTCTAAGAAATTTTGAAAATAAGTTCATACATTTATTTATTTAATTCCACATTTATTTTTATTAATAATTACATTTAGGTTTCTATTAACTTTAATATCTGGATTACATCTATTTTACTTTTTTCTCTTAGACTTGTTTATACAGTACTGTGTCTTGAATGCCTGGAAATGTTTAAATGAATCTAGCACACTTTAAAAATAGTTTTGGAGTCTCTCTTAGAATGGGTTCTCTAGAAATAAATTCCAAGACAGAGTGCTTATCAAAAAATACTTCTTATATAGGTAACTAGGAAGTAGATAGGCAATGAAATAGCAGAGCAAAAACATGGCTTCACTAATGTCTAATCTTGTCCTGATCCACAGCGAAAGGTCTAAGAAGTATACCTTGTGCCAAAGTGCTGCACCCTGACTCTACAGCAACAGGATTGCCTTTTGTATTCCTTTATAAGACAATCCTTAGCCTTGGCCATATTTGATCATCTGAGAAGGTGGCATAACTTCCAGAAAAGGAATCCATCATGAGTCAAGGAAAATTATTGGGAAAAGTAGGGTTTCTGTTAACTATGTTAAGTTTAATTAAATTTGGCCTAAAGCAGCCTCCATATATAGCAACTGCAACATGACTTAGTATGTAAACAAAGTGCATCCTAACAGTGTATTCTTGGTCCCTCAATTCAAGGAGACTAGAATTCTTCCATTTGGATTTTTAGTCAATTTTATAAATAAGAACTTTGGACCCAGAACCTGTGTTTTCTGGGGAAAAGGGTGAACTTTACCAAAGGTAAGCTAGAGTTAGCAAGAGTAATAGAGTTACAGAGGCCACAGTGAGGAAACTCTTTACAACAGGCAAATGGGCACAGGTCTTTATAGCTGCAGTGGCTACAGGCATCAAGGAGACCCCTTTCTTATATATTTTAAACCCAAAAAATGGATCTCAAATTTAAAAATTCTGTGTTCCTATGTGTCTCCCTTTACTGAAAACAACCCAATTATTAGAAAATAAATTAGCTACTTTTGCACCAGCAATGCTGATGGACTCACTCTCTTTGGCCTGGAATGTTTCCCCCACTAGAGAAGGCTCACAAAGGCTTCACTTCCAGGATAATAATTAACCAGTCTTTCAGAGAGATACAATATTATTTCTTCGGTTAGGGTTTTCAATAAAGTCTAATATGTCTCCATTTCTGAATCTTTCTAACTGAGACTTGGGCTATTTTGGGGAACACATTCATAGGTATCCTCTCTATTTTCTCTATTTGCTCCTACTTCTCTCATAAACACCACCCGGTCATCAGAAACCCCTCTGCTCAAACCCTATTTGACTATAGGTTCTGCCGATTCTGTTCACCTTTCTTATAATTATATTTGTTATACCCTAAAACTCTTTCTTGAGGTGGGATGGGGGGAAAAAATTGGTCTGTCATTCAATCTAAAAAACAAGCCAAAAAAAAAAAAAAAAAAAACCCAGAAAAGGTAAACCAGTCTCTGACAATAAGGCAATATTAGCAGTGTCCAAGCTGGGCCTATGCATAGAAAATGCTCTTCCTAGTGTTCAGTTGCTCTACTCAGTAGTCTAGCTAAAAGACACACCTGAGTTAGGAAATTGTCAAACTAACCTAATTAGTCTCCAAAATATGGCTTTCTGGCATAAGAGCTATTTATTTTCAGCAGGTTATTTGAGACCCTTTTGTAAAAGAAATTTACATCTATAGAGGAAATCTTCATTTGTTAAGGGTGCCTCCTTCTTTGCACCTAAATTACTAGAAATATTTACAATGGAGAAGGCATTTGTTTAAAAATATATAACAAATCTTGTTTTTTGTTAAAAGTATGCTTCCTCAGGATCTTGCCTTAACTGGGCCTTTATCAATACTCTTCTTTCTTGGTTTAAGCAAATAACGGTATTTAAGTCTGAAGTCTCAGCTCTGTGCCTATGAGACATAAATTTCCTAGCTGGTCTTGTCTAAGAACATCCCTTTGGAAATGCAAATTTATGGGCCATGATATCAGAAGAAGAGAGAACAAAAGAATAAAAACTATTTAGAAACTGGAAAATTATTTTATTTTATTTTTTCTTCTCTCACTAAAAAATTAGTCAAAGGTTTTGGCCATTTGAATAGGTAATCTTTTTTGCTTGGGGAAAAAGAATTTGACCAGATATTCTTTAATAAATTAGTGAACGTCGATAGTGATGTGTCTGGCCCACAGCTAAAATTTTAGAATGAAAGCTATAAGATCTGTTCCCGCCTTAGGAAATAAAATAAATTTGTATATAGGATGTGTTTATGTATATATGTGTATGTAATATTTATGTTTGGTCTCTCTCATCTTACCACATTGCCAAAATTAAATTGTAAACACCTGTATTTAATTGGCTTAGAAAAAAATAATCACATATAAATTAAGTATGCCTTCAGAAAAAGAAAAACTAATCTGAATGATTTTTGAGTTAATGGCACTTGGGTAATGTTTGATAAATAAGAATATTGATGGGTTGATTAAAGCAGGCATCTCTCCAGAGTAGTCAGCATTAAATATAATACATAATCATGGCTTTTCCTACCTTTGTTCAGTAGTGAATATGTTATTTCTTTATCACAAAATTTGTCAGCAAAACAAAAAAACATGATTACTAGTTGCTTACTATTCCATTTTCATAAGCAATCCAAACACGATTGTTAAAAACAACTGACTTAAGTATATGTAAGATATAATTTCTAGGTAAAAGATGTCCTTCTGAACTCAGAAGGTTTTTAACATTCTGAAGGCTGAGGAAAATATGTACAAACAACAATTGAATTCTCAAGCTCACCCAAACAAACAAACCTTGAGTTTGTTGAGTTGCAATGCAAATAATATTTTCCATATATTGTTTAAAATATATAGTTACACAAGAAATTAATCAGCACATTATATACAATGAAACATTATAGATGCATAAATTAGGTAGCAAGTCAAGATCTTTGACACACTAATAAAAATATAATTTTAAGGACAGATACTTGTCAAAATACATTTTTAGCATTTCCTGCTAAGGAGTGAATATATGGTGGGAAATTGGGAAAGTAGATAATGTTATTTAATATTTTTACTAAAAATTAGTATAGGCACAGCTAAAATAATGACTAAAAATTACACAATATTAATAAAGGTTTAATAATTCAATAAAATTTATTTCTGCAAAATACCAAATATACTGCTATTTACTAATAATTACCAAGGAGGAAGATGTCTGGAAGGAATCTTTTTTCTTTGAGTTGCTCAATTTTTCACAAATTATACAACTAAAAATAGTAATTTAAGAGTTACATTTGAAAAGTGATATAAATGGTTTTTCTCCCCAGGCATGATGGCCAAATAGGAACAGCTCTGGTCCACAGCTCCCAGTGAGACCAATGCAGAAGGTGGGTCATTTCTGCTTTTCCAACTGAGGTACCCAGTTCATCTCACTGGGACTGGATAGACAGTGGGTGCAGCCCACAGAGGGTGAGCAGAAGCAGGATGGGCCGTTGCCTCATCTGGGAAGCACAAGGGGTCAGGGAACTCACTCCCCTAGGCAAGGGATGCCTTGAAAGACTGGGCTTTGAGGGATGGTGCTATCCAGCCTGTATACTATGCTTTTCCTATAGTCTTTGCAACCCAAAGACCAGGAGATTCCCTCAGGTGTCTACACCATAGGGGACCTGGGTTTCAAGCACAAAATTGGGCAGACATTTACACAGACACTGAGCTAGCTGCAGGAGGTTTGTTTGTCTTTTTTTTTTTTTTTTTTGTACTCCAGTGGCACCTGAGATACCGGCAAGACAGAACCATTCACTGACCTAAAAAGGGGACTAAAGCCAGAGAGCCAAGTAGTCTTGCTCAGTGGATCCCCACCACACAGAGCCCATCAACCTAAAATCCACTGATCCTACAAAAATACAAACTACCATCAGAGAATACTATAAACATCTCTATGAAAATAACCTAGAAAATCTAGAAGAAATAGATAAGTTCCTGGGCACATAGACCCTCCCAAGACTAAACCAGGAAAAACTTGAATCCCTGAGTAGACCGATAACAAGTTCTGAAATTGAGGCACTAATTAATAGCCTACCAAACAACAACAACAACAAAAAACCCAGGACCAGATGGATTCACAGTCAAATTCTACCAGAGATACAAAGAAGAGTTGCTACCATTCTTTCTAAAACTATTCCAAACCATAGTGAAAGAGGGACTCCTCCCTAAATCATATTATGACGTCCGCAATGGTGGACACCCCTCACTCACCAAGCTTAAGCATCCCAGGTTGACTTCAGACTGCTGTGTGGGCATCAAGAATTTTGCACAGCAAAACAAACTATCATCAGAGTGAACAGACAACCTACAGAATGGGAGAAAATTTTTGCCATCTATAGATTCAACAAAGGGCTAATACCAGAATCTACAAGAAACTTCAACAAATTTACAAGAAAAAAAACCCTATCAAAAAGTGGGTGATGTATATGAACAGACACTTCTCAAAAGAAGACATTTATACATCCAACAAATACGTGAAAAAAAGCTCATCATCACTGGTCGTTAGAGAAATGATTTGCAAAAACACACTGAGGTACCATCTCACACTGGTTAGAATGGTGATCGTTAAAAAGTCAGGAAACAACAGATGCTGGAGAGGACGTGGAGAAATACGAACACTTTTATAGTGTTGATGGGAGTGAAAATTATTTCAACCATTGTGGAAGACTGTGTGACAATTCTTCATGGATCTAGAATTAGAACTACCATTTGACCCAGCAATCCCATTACTGAGTATATAAGTAAATGATTAAAAATCGTTCTACTACAAAGACACATTCACATGTATGTGTATTGCAGCACTATTCACAATAGCAAAGACTTGGAACCAACCCAAATGCCCATCAATGATAGACTGGCTAAAGAAAATGTGGCACATATACACCATGGAATACTCTGCAGTCATAAAAAGGAATGAGTTCATGTCTTTTTCAGGGACATGGAGGAAGCTGGAAACATCATTCTCAGCAAACTAACACAGAAACAGAAAACCAATCACTGCATGTTCTCACTCATAAGTGGGAGTTGAACAATGAGAACACATGAACACAAGGAGGGAACATCAGACACTGGGGCCTGTTGGGGGACTGGGGACAAAATGAGGGATAATAATAGGAGAAACACCTAATGTAGATGACAGGGTGATGGGTGCAGCAAATCACCATGGCACTTGTATACCTATGTAACAAACCTGCACGTTCTGCTCATGTATCCCAGAACTTAAAGTATAATTAAACAAAAAAAGAAAATTGTTGTAAATATTTTCTCTACACAACTCAACTTTTAAACAGTATAGGTGTCCAGCAAATTACACAACTCTATTTCTGCATGTCCTTGCGCATGTGTACCTTTTAGAATCACTGAGGTTTCACTGAAGTAATGAGCAAGTCATTTGAAAAATCTTATTTTAAACAAATGGCACATTCTGAAAACTAGCGCTTACTGAGGTACAAGATTAACATTCTTACTTTAATTTTACCTTCACCCTCATGCTTTTCGTAATTTTTTTCTTTAGTAATTATTGAATTACCCTCCCAGTTCACAGGCCAAATGGACTTTCTATGTCTAAACAGTTAAGCAGAACCAAGAGGCTATGATATGGTGAGAGAGAGGTCACACCCTCTGTGTGCTTGGAAGGAAAAGTGTTACTAAACCTAGTTTCCTACAACCAATGAAAAGAATAGTTCCTAAAAATAACTCCAGGTAGAAACCACCTGATATCAACTCACCGACCACATGAACCCAGACAATTAAGAGACTGGTGATTTGAGCTTAAAGATCATACAATCAAGTCTCTGTTCTTCACTTCTTTGACCTGCCAACGCCTGCCCTTTGGTTTTGTCTTTACAATCTCCTACTCCCTGACCAATCCTCAGAGCATAATCCTGTTGCACACCAGAGGCTGTGCTTTGCCAATCTGCAGATTGCTTTTAGAAAAAATAATTCTTTTGCTACCACAGATTTCATTGGTCTTTTGTTAACATTACTAATAATAATTAACTGACAGAGCAAAATGAATTTTTATAGAATACAATTTACATAAAAATGCTTTTGTAAGCATTACACTACAAAAAGTAGCAAGTAGCATATAATGACTTAAATATCATAAAATCCTAAAATATATTATAAAGAATAATTGGACATGACGTCAAAAGTAATCTTTGAGGATGAATCTTACTACTTTACCTTATTTTAAAAAGATATAAAAATGATATTTTATTGTGATTTGTAATATTTACATAATAATATAGCAAATATTGGGACCAGATTTTTGATAAAAGTAATAATTGACTACTACTATGTGTTTTCATTTTCAAACAGTACTATTTTATAGTTTTAGTCATCTGTTTTGAGAATTTAATTGTTGTAACTTTATATTTCATTAAATATAGTGAAATTGCTGTCGGTAAAATTGTGAAAAATAGGCAGTAATAAACTATTTTTTACATGGGACCTTATCACAAACCTAAATTTTCTAAATTATAAGTACAAATTCTTATAAATACTATATGCACGATGATTAATATTAAGTGTCAAGTTGATTGGATTGAAGGATACAAAGTATTGCTTCTGGTTGTATCTGGGTGTTTCTGGGTGTTGCCAGAAGAGATTCACATTTGAGTCAGTGGACTGGGAGAGACCCACCTGAAATGTGGGTGGGCACCATTCAAATGGCTGCCAGCACAATTGGATGCTAAAGAAAACAGGCAGAAGAAAGTGGAAGAAGCTGACTTGCTGAGTCTTCTGGTCTTCATCTCTCTCCCATGCTGGATGCTTCCTGCTCTCAAATATGAGACTCCAAGTGCTTCAGCTTTTGGACTCTTGGACTTACACCAGTAGTTTGCCTAGGGCTCTTGGGCCTGTGGCCACAGACTGAAGGCTTCACTGTCAGCCTCCCTACTTTTGAAGTTTTGGAACTTGGACTGAGCCATCACTAGCTCCCTTGTTCCCCAACTTGCAGACGGCCTATCGTGGGACTTCATCTTGTGATAGTGTCAGCCAATTCTCCTTAATAAACTTTCTTTCATAGGTACATATATCATATTAGTTCTGTCCCTCTAGAGAACCCTGACTAATACGATATACATACAAATGTTTATGTGAAGTTGGTCATTATTTGTGTTTTATATTTTATTGGGATTTCTATGTGTACAGTGTCTCATAAACAGAACCAGTAATATAAATACATTTATACAGTGTTATTTTAATGTTCTTCCAGTAAACAGTTTATTCAACTATTTCTCTTTTCTATAATTAGATTATTTTTCATTTTCAAAATTAATAAAAAGGGACATTACCAGAGTTTAATCATAACTGTTTCTGTTAATTCTTAACTGTTTTCTTAGGATGTTAATATTAAGCAGAGTTGTAGTATATTTGGATAGTTGCATAATTTTTATGGGGTGTGTGTGTGTCAGAGAGACAGAAAGATTATTTAATTGTATTCAAAATTATTAATCTGAAAATATTTTTGTCCTTTAAATTTTTATTGCATTGGAATTGGGCTAGAGTGGATGACTATTAAGTTTGAGAAAATATTTTTTCAGTGAAAACGTTTTATTGGAAGACAGGATGTAGACTGTTTAAAGTATATTTCAGGTGTTTGTGTTTGAACAAATTTGGAGGACGTCTATTCTATACACTACTGTACATTAAAAGGAAAAGTGATATTTTACAACTTAATTATGTCTGCTAAAGAACTTGTAATGGATCAGATGGTTAAATATTTATCACAAGGATAAGTAAAGTATCATCCTCACATACAGTTATTATTCAATAGTTAGAGTTACTTTGCTGTCACATAGAATCTAACCACAATGAATTTTGATATATATAATGGAATACTTCTGTACTGTGTAGGCTGAACATTTGTGTAACTTATTCGAAATAACCAAGTATTTCATTCAATTTTTCATTACGAATTTGGGTGACTGACAATGAAAATCTGTACAATATTTTCAAGTGCCATAATGAAAACATTAGTAGTTCATTTCTCAGGAGTAGAGAGCAATAGAAAACTGAACTTGCTTTGTGTTTCCAACTGAAGTGAACACAACATGCACACTGTACACAATATGTTATAAATATGATGTTCACTCTCAGGCATACGCTAACTTATCTACCCACTTAAAAGGATATTTCCTTAACTGGTAGTTAAGTCAATTAGGACTGTTTATAGTAACAATCATTTCTTTCAATAATTGGGTTCTCAGACATTTAAAGATTATTTATTTATAATTTATAATTTAAATTTAAGTTTATTTTAGATTCGGGAGTACAAGCACGTTTGCTTCATGGGAATATTGCTTGTAGTGGGGATTGAGCATCTACTGTACCAATTACCTAAATAGTGAATATTTTACCTAATGGGCAATTTTTCAAAACGTGTCCCTTTTCCACCCTCCCTGCTTTTGGAGTCCTCAGTGTTCATTATTTCCATCTTTATGTTCATCTGTACCCACTGTTTAGCTTCCACTTACAAATAAAAATCGCGTTTTGCTTTTTCTTTCTGAGTTAGTTCACATAGAATAATGGCCTCTAGTTTCATCCACGTTGCTGCAAACAACAAGATTTTATTCGTTTTTATGGTTGGATAATATTCCATGGGGTGTGTGTGTGTGTGTGTGTGCGTGTGTGTGTGTATAACATTTTCTTTACCTAGTCAACCATCAATGAACATTGATATTGGTTCCATGACTTTTCTATTAAGAAGAATGCTATGATGAACACACAAGCCCAGGTGTCTTTTTTGTATAATAATTTCTTTTCCTTTGGGTAGATACCCAGTAGTGGGATTGCTAGGTTAAATGGTAGCTCCATTTTCAGTTATTTGAGAAATTCCCATACTGTTTTCCATAGTGGTTGAACTAATTTACATTCATACCAACAGTGTAGAAGTGTTCCCTTTTCTGCACATCAATGCTAACGACAGTTTGTTGAAATCTTAATAATAGTCATTCTGACTATGTAATATGATATCTCACTGCGGCTTAAATTTACATTTCTCGGATAATTAATGGTGTTGAGCAGTTTTTTACGTATTTCTTGGCTATTTGTATTTCTTCTTTTGAGAAGTTTACGTTCATGTCCTTTGCCCAATTTTTAATGAGGGTGTTTGTTCATTTCTTGTTAAGTTGTTTGTGTTCCATTTAGATTCTAGATATTAGTTATTTATCAGAGCCATAATTTGCAAATATTTTCTCCCATTCCATAGGTTGTCTGTTTAATCTATTGATTATTTATTTTGTATGCAGAAGCTTTTTAGTTTAATTAAGTCCCATTTGTCTTTTTGTTTGTTTGTTTCTGTTGCATTTGCTTTTGGAATTTTTATCATAAATTATTTGCCTAGGCCAATAACCAAAAGAAGTTTTCCTAGGTTATCTTCCAGGATATTTATCGTTTCAAGTGTTATATTTAAGTTTCAGTTTGTTTTGAGTTCATTTTTGTATATGGTGAGAGACAGAGGTCCAATCTGATTCTTCTGCACTTGGCTAGACGATTTTTCAGACACTATTTATGGAATAGAATATATATTACCCATTATTTATTTTTGTTAACTGTATCAAAAATCAGTCAGTTGTAGACATTGTAGCTTTATTTCTGGGTTCTATGCTACATTCCGTTGATTGATGTGTCTGTTTTTCTACCAATATCTTGTTGTTTTAATCACTATAGTAGTTAATTTGTAGTATAAATTGAAGTCCAAATGCGATGACTTCAGATATGTCATTTTTACTTGGGATTGCTTTGACTACAGAACTGTACAGCTCTTTTTTGATTCCATATGAATTTTAGAGTTTTTTTTTTCTAATTCTGTGAAAAGTAACATTGAAACTTTGATAGGGATTGTGTTGAATCTGTAGATTGCTTTGGGCAGTTTGGTTATTTAGTGGTTCTGATTACTGCAATTCATCAGCATGGAATGTTTTTCTATTTGCGTTATCTATGATTTCTTTGATAATCGCTTTGTAGAAAATTTTTACCTCCTTGTACATACATTTAGGGATGTGCTTTGTGTGTGTGTGCATGTGTGAGTGTATGTGTGTATCTATGGTAAATGGAATTGCATTGTTGATTTAGCTCTCAACCTTAATGTTATTGCTATATGGAAATGTTAGTAATTTTTGTATACTGATTTTGTAGCATGAAACTTTACTGAAGTGGTTTATCAAGTCTAGGAGTCCTTCGGAGGAATCTTTAACATTTTCTAGTTATATAATCATTTCATCAGTGAATGGAGATAATTTGACTTCCTCTTTTCCAATCTCAATACCTTTTATTTCTTTACCTTCTCTGATTGCTCTGCCTAGTACTTAGAGTGTTGAACAGGTAAGGTGAGAGTGAGCATCTTTGTCTTGTTCCAGTTCTTAGAGGGAATGCTTGCAACTTTTCCCCTTTCAATATGATGTTGGCTGTGGGTTCGTCATATATGGGTCTCATTATTTTGATGCATGTTCCTTCAAAGCCTAGATTGTTGAAGGTTTTTATCATGAAGGGCTTTTAGACTTTATAAAATACCTATTCTACATTTATTGAGATGATCATATCGTTTTTGTTTTTAGTTTATTTTATGTGGTGAATCACATTTATTGATTTGTGCATGTGAACCATCTTTGGATCCCTGGAATAAAATCCGCTTGATGGTGATGAATTAGCTCTTTGAATATGAATCCATAGCTATAAGCTACAATCAAATAGATTGTTTCTGTTGATTTATTCATACTAAGTGATGTCATAAATTAGATTAAACATTCACTGTCTAATGTGCCATTGTGAGATGGAACAAATCACCATTTAATTTTTAATTGATGTTTATGATTTATATCTTAAAGTAGGAAATTCTATGTTTTTAAATTATTCTTTTAAACGCATCAATATGCTTTGACATTTATAACATTTCTACATCTGAATACTGTCCTAAAGACTACAAAAAAAAATTTACCCAAGTAATTACCTGTCACATTGGCTATACTTTCTTTAAATGAATTTAAGACACACTATTCTTTAAGTAACGCAATTGATAATTCTACATAAATATGACTATACTTAAAGTTTGAATAAATTCTATATGTGCATTTATACTAGCTCTATAAATAGAGTACTCACTAAATATATATTTAAAACAAATAGGAGGTGCTCAAATAGTAAATTAATATCTGAGACATAAGCAAAATGTTGCAGAAATTCATGTTACCAGTCTTCCAGAGATAGCAATGCAGTTTAAATTAACTATCTTTCTCTTTCTTTTATAGACTCTTAAAAATCACCATCATAATTCTATGTTGTTACATTTTAGTAAAATATTTGTTATATTTTAACTCATCTTAAAAAAATCTAAATCCCACCTTTGATCACGTCCACAGAATGTATATCCCCTAAACCAAATTTATTTTTCAAATTAATTTTTAGGGATGCTGTATGTATCAAAGTGATTTGTAGAATTCTAAATTCTAGAATGTATCTATTATTACAGAGAAAAATAAAGAAATCTTGCCTCTTCTACGAAAATTGTTTAACCTAACATTTTGTTTTCCTAAATGCCCTCTGCTGGCTAAATATTACCTAATACAAGCCAAATGTTAAGCATTTTTTAATAACTTTAATATAAAAATATCAAATCACTTTTTATTGAAGGGTTCCATAAATCGAGAGAATTTTCAAAATTCATAAAAGTTTTGCAGTGTGAAAACTAGTAATACGCCAAATTATTTTGACTCTTCTTAGCTATTCCATGGAAATAATCTACAATCACAAGGCCAATTTTTATTAAACGTACATACACAAACACAAATATATATGTGCACATGTGTGCACATACATATGTATCCACAAAACATGCAAAAACTTTTTATAGCTATGATTATCAGACAAAATATTTGCACTTTAGCAGCTAGTCATTATCTTTCATTTTCAATAGGTATTTTTTCTTTTCTTAAATCCCAAATGCTTGACTATTTCTACAACTGTATCTAGCACAGCAGCAATAGTCTCTTAAATGCAATCTTTCAAATTAATAAAGCAGAAATAGTTCAGAATGCTGAGGTGTCAGAAGTAGGAAATGTTTCTTCTAATTCAAAGTATTATTATTATTATTATTATTATTTATTTATTTTTTTTTTTGAGATGAAGTTTCGCTCTTGTTACCCAGGCTGGAGTGCAATGGCGCGATCTCAGCTCACCGCAACCTCCGCCTCCTGGGTTCAAGCAATTCTCCGGCCTCAGCCTCCCGAGTAGCTGGGACTACAGGCACGTGCCACCATGCCCAGCTAATTTTTGTATTTTTAGTAGAGATGGGGTTTCACCATGTTGACCAGGTTGTTTCCTTCTTAATACATAATTTCTAACAATGTAATAAGCTGTTGCAACGTCTTTGGCTAAAAATTGAATAAAAGCTAACATAATATCTTGGTTTATTCTGAAATTATTTAAATTCTCATGTCTCAAGTTCATTTTAACTTATAGATCGGCTTCTTAGAGAGAAATTCAAAATACAGCTAACTAAATTCACACTTGAGCTAGGCGTAGTGGCTCATGACTGTAATCTCAGCACTTTGGGAAGCCAAGGCAGGTGGATTGCTTGAGCCCAGGAATTGGAGACCAGCCTGGGGAACATAATGAGAACTCATCCCTACAAATATACAAAATAATTAGCCTGGCATAGTAGCCTATGCCTGTAGTCTGAGCTACCCAGGAGACAAAGATGGGAGGCTGAGATGGAAGGATTGCCTGAGCCTGGGAAGTCACAGTTTCAGTAAGCTGTGATCAGGCCACTTGCATTCTAGCCTGGGCAATAGAGGGAGACCCTATCTCAATAAATAAGTAAATAAATAAATTCATTCTTTAAAGAATCTAGTAATATAAGTTAAAATGTTGACATATTTTTCTGATTACATGTCTCTTTTTTTTTGGAGGCATATGTATTTGTTTTCTGTCTTCATCTAAAGAGTGAAAAAATACATAAGAATATTCCTTTGTTGTAAATGTGTCATTTTATATTATGTTTCAAAATCCTTACAGAATTTACTTAATAAAACAAACAAGAAACAGTTTACTACTGAGACAGAAGTTAGTTTTTAAAATGAAGAAAACATTCTTTTCTAAGTAATCTGAAATATTAATGAATAATATCATTCTTAACCATCATGATAGAGTATCAAACACTTATTAAAATTGAAGTGACTCCTATTTTGTTCACCTTTTTATTTTATATTTATTTATTTATTTTGAGACAGGAGTCTTGCTCTGTCACCCGGGCTGCAGTGCAGTGGCATGATCTCAGCTCGATGTAACCACAGCTCACTGTAACCTCGGCTTCCTGAGTTCAAGCAATTCTCCTGTCTCAGCCTCCCAAGTAGCTGGGACTACAGGCACCTACCACCACGTTGGGCTAAATGTTATGTTTTTAGTAGAGATGGGGTTCCACCATACTGGTCAGGCTGGTCTTGAGCTCCTGACCTCAGGTGATTCACCCGCCTCGGCCTCCCAACGTTGGGATTACAGATGTGAGCCACCAAGTCTGGCTGACTCCTATTTTAAAATAAAGCAAATTTAATCACTGGCCCTAGGCTCTCTTTGCTGAAACTTATCTGGCTTGAAACAGAGGTGGAACGTCTTTTAAAAGATTTAATTTTGATATACATTTCCAGTTTCTGAAAGATACATACATGTTGTATCTTATATCATACAATATATAGAATTGTTTAATCCAATGTTATTCTATAGTACTGAAAAGGCCACATAATTAATTCCCTTGAGAAATTTATTTATTCCAGAGTGAATTTGTTAATTATATACCATTTATAAATATTAATACTGTGCATAAGTTTATAACATCAGTATTCAAACTCTATTTTCTAAAATTTTAAATTTTTTTCTTTTTCACCTTAAAATATTGACTTTTCAAATAATGATTTAAATTCCAATGACTGATAAGATTTAACTGTTAAGATAATAATTATTTACATTAGTTATTTGAAAGATTGGTGTTTTGATCATTTAAAAAATAATAGAAAAGACATATAATTATGTGATATTTTCTTTGTTGCTTACTCTTTAAATATTGGTTTGTGAAATGATGAATATAAACGCATTCACATGTGTTTCATCTTCTCTTCAAATGAAGACATTAACAGAGCTACAATATTATAACTTCATCAGTGCTATGTATTGACACTGTAGTACAGGTAACAGAATAATTACTAACATAATGTGGGATCATCATAACTATAAATTCCTGAATTCCTTCACTTATTTTAAAATATTATTAAGTAAAATCTTTGTTTATTAGCTTGGTCTCTTATAGAACAACAATCATTTGTTACTTAATGATGGGAATATGTTCTGAGAAATGCGTCATTAGGAAATGTCCTCATTGTGCAAACATCATAGAGTATACTTACACAAATTTAGATTATATAGCCTACTACACACCAAGGCCTGCAAGGGGTAACCTATTGCTCCTAGGGTACAAACCTGTACATCATGTTTTTGTACTGAATACTGTAAGGAATTTTAACACAATGGTTAAGTATTTTTGTATTTAACATACCTAAATATAGAAATGATATAGCAGACATACACTATAGAAGATTTAAAATGGCACAGTTGACATATATAGTTTGCTTACTATGAACGGAGCTTACAGGACTGAAAGTTGCACTGGATGAGTCAATGAGTGATCTGTGAATGAATATGAAAGCCCAGGACATTTGTGTACACTTCCGTGGATTTTATAAACACTGTAGAATTAGGCTGCATTAGGTTTACAAAGAATATTTTTCTTTCTTCCATGATAAATTAATGTTAGCTTGATGTAACTTTTTCACTTGTAAACTTTAATGTTTTTAACTTTTTGACACTTTGTAATAACAATTTAAAATAAACACATTATGCAGCTGCACAAAAATATTTTCTTTCTATATATTTTTATTCCACCAGCTTTTGCTTAATTAACTTGAAAAAATGTTTTTTAAACTTTTCTGTTTAAAACTAAGACACACACACAGACATTAGCCTAGGCCTGCCTAGGGTCAGGATCATCAACATCACTGTCTTACACCTCCACATCTTTACCCACTGGAAGGCCTTCAAGGGCACTGAGAGCTACCATCTCCTAGGATAACAATGCTTTCTGCCTTAGTACTTTCTCAGACATGCCTGAGGCTGTTTTACAAATGACTGTTTTTTATAAGTGGAAGTAACCATAAAACAATAAAAAGTATAGTACAGTAAATATACACACCATTAACAGAATCGTTTATTATCGTTATAAAGTATTAAGTAATGTACATAATTGTGTGTTACACTTTTATGATTCTGGCAGTGCAGCGGGTTTGCTTACACTAGCAATACCACAGACATGTAATGTGTTGCCCCAACATTAGGACAGCTACGATATCAACAGACGGTAGCAATTTTTCAGCTCCATTATCATCTTACAGGACTACTTTCATACGTGTGGTTCATCATTGACTAAAACGTTATTATGCAGCACATGACTGTATGTAAATCGTGAAGACGAAGTGGGTTCTAAGAAAAGCAGCCTTAATTGTCCAAGAATTCTTACGAGTACAAAATCACTACATTTTATCCAGGGTATTGTCTGTGGTATAAAGTGCACTAAGCACCAGAGGAAAGTCTGTCTTAGAATCTCTTTGACGGGAAGCAAGTGCTCTTATGTACAAATGCAGAGAGCACAACAGGTCTGAAACTCCCTCTGCAGACATAATGTCTACATCCCATGGTCTCTTCCTCTAAGTGCAGAATGGCGTGTTTGAATCTTGAGCCAGCTCCCCACAGTGTGTCAATTTGGTAAGTATAAAAGCTTTGAGTAAAGAAGTCCCATCAAAAAAGCCCTTGCACGTATTTGCTAATAAAGAGAAAAATGCTTATTAATGATTAATTGACCCATTACATTAAATATAATTTTAGAAATATTCCTGTGATAACACTAGAATTTCTTAACTTATATTAGCAAATTAACTGTCTTTTGGTGAATAATTTAAATAGCTCTAAATATATTAAAATTATTCCTTAATATTTTGAAGTTACTAACGTTTTAAAATTATATAGATGGACATCATGGTAATGTCTCTGCTATAAAAGTTGCATTTTCCAGCTATTCCAGAGAAGAATATGCATAGAAAAAGATCAAGATGTTTTAATCAAAATTCAAATAGTCATTGTTTAAAGATGTGTTAGAGACTTCTATTTATAAAATATAAATGTTTATAAAATAGTTAGATTTCTATTTATCATTATATTAATAGTGGTCTATATTTCTAGAGAAATCATTGCTCTATTGTTAAATAATTTGTAGTTTCCCTCATGAAAAACAATTTTTAATTATTTAGAAAAGAGAAAAAGTAGTTTCTTTCTCTTTTAGAAAGTAAACCTACAGAAAAAATTCTATCTGGAATACAGGTTGAAAGGAACGTGATTCATTTTAAAATGCAGATTAAACACTTAAAAAATGGATTCCACTAAAATATTAAGACACGTTTCTATTTGGCAGTTGTAGAACTATTAGTATTATTTATTTAATCAGAGATTATAATCTCACACAGAAAAAAAATAAAGAAGGCAGTATAGTCATGATTAAGCTACTGAAGAATTTCAGAAAAAGCAGAGATAAAGCATGAGAAGATCCTGGAATTCTGAATTGCATTCCTTAATTGCAGGTTCTGTTCATGGGACTTCCACTCTTGATATGGGTATGCAACTCCTTTTTCAATGTATTCTCCTATAAGTAAATATAGCTCTGATCAAAGTACACACGCAAAAATGAAACAAACAACTAACAAAAACAGAAACAAAAAAAACAAAAGAAAATAATTATTGAAAAACACAGTAAAGAAAGCAAAATTATATAGTTAATGGAGGGTAATCAGCATTTAAAAGAAGAGTAAGGTCCTCAGATTAGGTTTCAATGCTTTTACCTTGAGGACAGGGACTGACAACACAGGTCTAGATTGGGCTCTAAAACCCATAGTCTGTGTTCTGAAGAATCAGAGAAAACAGTGTTTTGGGAATCCATTTGGGAAATAAAGAAGGAATACAAGAAAGGTGAAAGCTAGAGAAATGCCACTCTATTTGTGTGTGCGCATAAACTGAACTCAGATATCTGAATGATTCCCCACTCATGAAAGCACAGGACAGAATCCAAGCATCTCAGCTACACAGAAGGAACTAAACTTAAATTTAAGATGCTATCAAAAAAAAAAAAACAAAGGTTGCACTTTGAATCCTCAAATGTAATAGTTTTCTGAAATAACCAAGAAAAACTGTTTATAACCTAAAACCTCTACAACATAACATTTACAATATTCAGGATATAATCCAAAACTACTGTTTATATAAAGAAATATGAAAATTTAAGAAAATCTCAGAAAAAAAATACCATCAACACAGACCAGTTTCCAGATGCTACAGACACTGGAATTAGCTGAGAAGAATTTTAAACATTTTATAATTAGGATCACGAGATAATGAAAAATGTGTTTATAAAAAGGTAAAGATAGTAAGAATCAACAGGGAAATAGAAACTGCAGAAAAGGAGCAAATAAAAATCCTCAAACTAAAAAAATACAATATCTGAAACAAAGTTTTATTTGTTTGCTTATAAGAGACAGGGTCAGTACAGGCTGTGAAATAGCTCATCCATCCCAGAAAGGAAGTTGTGTCGTATTGCATTCAATCCTCTTGATGTTCAAGTGCTTGCTATCATGTGATTCAGCACATCAGTAATGGCTTTTACCATTTGAGTTTGTTCAACAAACCCTTTGTAAGGAAGGATTTTGTTGTGGTGGATAAGAAGAAGATTAGGAAGTTCAAACTATCATTAGCATCATCTCTCTTTCCCTTTGTCTCTATCTTCACGTATATGAATAATATATATTTCCCTTTTATAATTTTAATTTTAAACTGTAGCAAATTTCTCATCACGTTGATACGAAAACTAATTAAGTTTATTCTCGTGATTACCAGCTAAACGCATACGCGTCCCCTCTCTTACTTTTGTCTTTGGTTTTAGATAGAAAGCACTAACTGGCTGAGCATACCCATTTAAACCTTTAGTTAATAGGTGAAGAATATTCCAGGAACTAAGAATCTCTGTTCATTGTAGCAGCTGCTCTCATCTTCATTTGGGCATGCATACGAAACACACGTCATCTCTCTTAGCATTCCTTGTAGAAAACTCTATGTCATCTATGCAATATTCCACCAGCAGTGCCCTATACACTTCTTGAAATTTACAGATCATAAATTGATTGTGCATTTGGGAAACATGACTCTCAGACATTAGCATTACACTCTTACGCTTGGTAAATCATTTGACCCAGCTAAAGCCTGCTACAAATTACCAAGGTTTTCTGAGGATAGAGTACAATTTTTATGCATTTATAAGTTAAGGGAAAACTTATCTTGGAAAATCTTGTAATTTTTTTCTTAATATACAAACCCTCAAAGCTCCCATTTTCCTAAGTCTAATTTTATTTGATGCTCTGTATTGATACTAATGGAAAGGGATTTTATTTATTTTAACATCTACTGATTTGTCCCTGGAATTATACTACTTTGGTTAAATGTTGCATTGTTTTAACAGTCAAATTCACTGTGAAACTGATACATATTTTCAGGAAGTAGAGCAAGGACTCTCAAATGCTCAGCTCTTAGGTTATGAGGCAGCTTCTCTGTGAAATTGTCTTAATCTAGGCATTCATTTGAAAGATGAGACCAGACTATCTTTTCAGTACTCTTGGTCTTAAAATGCTGTGTTACAAAGAATCTAAGATTATACCAACTTCTGGAGTTCATGGCCTTGCATAATCTCCTCCTATACAGGGTGTGGGTGGCCTGTGTAGCTTGCTTCTAATCAAGAAAATACGGTTAACATAATGAAACGGCACAACCATTTTTTTTAATATTATGCAGATTCTATATTGGTAGTAGATTTACTGTACTCCTTCCATTGCCAGCTTTAGAGAAGCAAAGTGTTTAGTCATGAGATTGACTATGGAGAGGGCCACATGGCAAGGAATCATGGGTAGTCTTTAGGAGCTAAGAGTAGCTTTTAGTTACTAAAGGGAGTTTGCAGCCAATAGCAAGAAGCCCGTGTCCTCTGCCCCACAATTAACAAGAAAGTTAATTCTCCCAATAACCCAAGTGAACCTGGAAATAAACCCTTTCCTAGTCAAGCATCCAAAGGTAAAGCTGACACCTTGGTTGTAATCTTTGAGACTCTAAAAAGGGCTGAGCCAAATCAGGTCCAAGCTCCTGACCCACAGAGAGTGTGAGATAATAAATGTGCTATCTTATGGCACTAAGTCTGTGGTGATTTGTAAAACAGCAATAGTAAACTAAGACAATTTCTGTGCCTCACGCATTTATATGAGTCAATACCTCCTTTAGTCTCTTCGCTTTTCATGCATTTCACTCTCTTTTTTCCCCCTTACTTCTATAAGCATATTTATGTTTTCTTGAACCGTTTTCAGTTATTTCAGTGAAATATTTGATTTGTATTACATTTACTTCATAAAGCAATTAATGAATGATTTTTATGCTTTTCACTTCTCAAATTTGTTTCACTAACATGGTGACACAGCACGACTTCCTATCTCAATACCATCTCCACTCACCTGTGGATGTAGATAACTTTCTGCTCCAGTGATCAGCCTTCCAAAGTAATCAAATTTTCTGCTTTGGTGGATGAGTAAACTAAACAAATTCTCTCCTTCCCCAACACGCTTAAACACACACACACACACACACACACACACACTCACACACACAACAGAATTTCTAATGGAACAGAATCAAAGGTTCAGCTATCCCCAAGAGGATGGGGAATTAACAACATTTTTAGATCTGTTTTTATATATATATATATATATATATATATATATATATATATATATACATGTATTTTTTACATATATTATATATTTTTAGATTTTTAGACCTGTTAATATATATAACATATATACACATATGTAATAACTATATATAGTTTAGCTTTATATATAGTGTAACTTTTAACTATATATATGTATATAGAGTTAAAAGCTAAACTATATATATATATATATATATATATATATATATATATATATATATGGTTAAAGGCTACTTGTTTTTAGAAGGAAGGCATTGAGTGTGAGCTGTCCAGTTTCTTGATGTGTCGAACAAAGAATTGAACAAAGTAACAAAAGAATGAAACAGTGAAAGGAATTTATTGAAGTGAGAAAACGCTCCACAGGGTGGGAGCAGGCTGTCAGGTGGCTCAAGGGTCAGGTTACAAAGTTTCCTGGGATTTCAGTACCTTTTAGAAGTCTATTGGTTACCCCTATGTAGATGAAGGACTTGACCCATGACCAGTTAAAGTCTGAGGTGAATAGGCCCACAGACAACCAGAGGCCAGCGCGGATTGGTGCCTTAGGCAAAGGAGAGGATGACCCCTGCTTGGCTGGAGGCCAGTCTGGCACACTTTCCACTTCCTATTTGTGAACCCATGAAAGGGGCTGTTGTAAGGAGAGTAGCCCTTTGATCCTTTGTTACTTGGGCATAGGGAGGTAAGGATCTGCTTCTTATTCAGTTTTAGTAAGTCAGCACCAACTGGCTTTAGGTTCCTGGTCTCAAGACCCTGTTCTCCTACCTCAACTAAAATAGTTGACATCTGAAACGTATGCCAAGTTTATTTTAACCAAACTATAATTATATTTAAACGACATATTTTTTTAATATTTGGATCCAGAAAATATAGCATGTGAAAAAATAAGAATGAATTCATTCATTCAACAAATGTATCCGGTGCCAAAATGACTTGGAAGATATAAACAGGACACGGGTGTCATCATAAGAAATTATATAAATTAACAGGAAAAGCTTGGCACAATGGTAACAAAATGTATGTCAAAAGTATATGCTTGAAAACAGATATAGATACAATTTTATAAGATTTTTATAGATTAAAAATAAACCTAATTGTAGATAAAAGTATACTATAAAAACAATTAGCAATGAAGCTATCATCAGATAAGCAGAAAATATGCTGTAAGTAAGTAAATGTGAAAAAAATTTTTTTGACAGTTTAAGAATCACTCTACCTGTTTCCACAAACAGTATGTAAAATACATGGGGGATGGTACTACTTGCATCATGAAAACCTTAATTTTGAATATGTGTGTGGGGGAGGAGGCACACACGTTATGTTAGGCAAAAGGTATAACGTTTAACTGTTGATTTTTTAAAGTAATGAAATTGTTTGAATTACTCCAGGAAAACAACTTTAGTTTTTACTAAATTGCCAAATCATAATTTAAAATTTTGCCTTGGTATCATGGAAAGGAGTTGTCATTTTCTCTAAGTGGACTATCAGTAGTGAAATATCGGTATTGTATATTAGTATCCAAGGTCTATTTTAACTGACAATGAGTCTCAGTTACTAATTCAAAGGGTTTTTTGTTCATCTCGATATATGTTTATTGATTAAAATTAGTTGTTTCGTTGGTCATGTGTCTTGGTTTCCAAGACGGTTTATTCTAGTCATCATTTATTTTAATTTTAACTGATGTATGGCAGATAATTCAAAAAAAGTTACTGTAAATTACTTTTATGTGAGCAAAAAATGTTTATCCCTTTAGGTTTTCTAATATTTTAAACAATGATTTGATCCTATTAAATTATGAAAGGTCCTTTTATTATCAATTATTTTATTACATAATATTTATTTTCTGAGATGGAATTGCCTTCCACTCCTCCCAACATACATACATATATTGCATGTATATCTTTTAACATTTCATGATTCTGGAATCATAAAAAAGAATGAATTCATATCCTTTGCAGGGACATGGATGAAGCTGGAAACCATCATTCTCAGCAAACTAACACAGGAACAGAAAACTAAACACTACATGTTCTCACTCATAAATGGGAATTGAACAATGAGAACACAGGGACACAGGGAGGGGAATATACATACCAGGGCTTGTCGGGGGTCGGGGGTAAGGGGAAGGAGAGCATTAGGACAAATATCTAATGCTTGTGGGGATTAAAACCTAGATGACAGGCTGATAGGTGTAGCAAACCACCAGGGCACATGTATACCTATGTAACAATATGTTAACAAAACAGCAAGTTCTGTACATGTATTCCAGAACTTAAAGTAAAAGCAAAAAAATGTGATTTTGGTGATTTTTTACTTCTTGTCTCAAACATGTACGTGTGTGTGTGTGTGTGTGTGTGTGTGTGTGTGTGGTGTGTGTGGCATGTGTGGATAACAAGGAAATGGAGATCTTGATTCAAACATTCAAATCAAAACCTAAATATTTTTATTTCTTTTAATACTAATGAGACAGACTATTTTCCTGTTTTCTTTGCTGCAGTCCTTCTCAATGTACACAAATTCTATTTTACACATCTTTAACAGTTTCTGACGTAGTTATATGAATGTTCTCAATTCGGACAATTAGTCTGCCACTTCTGCAGCCACACTTAGTAGGAGCTACTCTGAAGAGACTTCCGCCCTTCCTTGCCCTTGGAGAGGACCCAAGACTCATCTGACCTCCAGAATGTTTGTCTGGCTGTATAGGAATGATCTCAAATCTGGTGATGTGAGTTATGGGGTCTGGAGAGAAACACAGGAAAAGGAGCTGCTCCTCACAGGCATCCTGGCAGAAGTAGGAAGTTCAACCTGGACTTTTTTTTTTTTTTTTTTTTTTTGAGACAGAGTCTTGCTCTGTCGCCAGGAGCCAGGCTGGAGTGCAGTAGTGTGATCTCGGCTCACTGTAACCTCCCCCTCTTGGGTTCAAGCAATTCTCCTGCCTCAGCCTCCCGAGTAACTGGGACTATAGACGTGTGCCACCACGCCCAGCTAATTTTCATATTTTAGTAGAGACAGGGTTTCACTATGTTGCCCAGGATGGTCTCAATCTCTTGACCTCGTAATCCACCTGCCTTGGCCTCCCAAAGTGCTGGGATTACAGGCGTAAACTTTGACCTTTAATGAAAAGGTGTGCAATTCAAGAAAGGTGTGCAGTACGTCCTTTGGAAGTGATTGGAAGAAGTAGTTGGAAGGAATGATAATAAATACCGGTGCTGTTACTTAATGAGTGTTTACCCCATGCCAGGCGTGTATAATCAGCTAGCCTCAAGTTATCTTCCTTAATATCTAGTTAAGAGCCTTGTGCTTGAGGGATGTTTCTGAGGACTCTCAGAAATTCATGGTAGCTCCTGATAGCTATAAATAACGTCTCTTCCTCTGCTCCTCCTGGCTCCACTCCTTCGGGTACCTCTTGGCTTATCATTCATGCTCCTTCTTTCCCCCTAAAAAGCAGAGTGTTTATGAGTGGGGAATCTGGGGCCAGACAGCTTTGGAATCCCAGCACCAGCTCTGAGAACTTGGACTATTTACTTAACCAACATGTACCTCATTTTCTGCATCAGAAAATAACCTGCCTCAGTGGGTCAATATTTAAAGAGTGATAATAACAGTGCCTGACACTTGGTAACCATTGAATAAGATTTTAAACAATTTTTTGTAATTACAAAAAAGTAGTGAGGAAAGGACATTAGATATGTGTCCATGTTAATAAAAGCTTTTTCTAAGTTCACAGTCCTTCAAATTCAAGATTTTTGATGGCAAGTCCTGGGACCTTACTATAACACCATCTCCTTAATCTAAAGGAGACCCTCTTAGGAAACTCCACAGCCCAAAAATAAGTCACAAGTTTCCTAAAACAGATAAATCCCATTAAAGAAGTTGATTCAAAACAAGGGACATGTTAGAATTAGAGACTTGGTAATATGGGGGCAAACTGATAGGTTTTCAATATCAAACATATTTCTTAACTAACTGCAGCAGATTGTCTTTACAAATATGTTGTTAAATATGCATATTTGGAAACACTCACGTGATATAGTTTGGAAATTTATCTCCTCCAAATCTCGTGTGCTCTCCCATGTTGAACAGGGACCCTGGTGGGAGGTGTTAAGGTCATGGGGGTGAATCATTCGTAAACGGCTTGATGCTGTCCTTTCAGTAATCAGTGAGTTCTTGCTCTGTTAATTACCTTGAGATCTGGTTGTTAAAAAGAGTCTCTCCTGTCAAAAAGAGTCTCCTCTCTCTTTCTGTTGCTTCATCTCCCTCCAGGTGACATGGAGGACCCCATTGCCTCCCACCATGAGTAAAAGTTTCCTGAGGCCTCACCAGAAGCTAAGCAGATGCCAGAGCCATCCTTCCTATTACAGCCTGCAAATCGTGTGCCAAATAAATCTCCTTTATTTATAAATTATTCAGCCTCCTGTGTTTCTTTATAGCAAAGCAAAATGAATTTAGCATCCTACTTGCTGTCATTAAATGTACTTGTGACTCTTCTCTGAGATCTTGCCAGGGTTTCATGGTGTATTCTCCACATACAATACAGTATAGTGGAAGTAATCACTAGCCTGTGACTTCCAGGATAGTTTATTAAAAGGATAGTACTATTTCTTAAGTCACTCTTTCACTTGGAACATGGATCTTGGAAATCATGGGTAAATCAAACTCTGACCATATGGAAAATTACATGCTAAAAGTAACATGTATATAGAATATATGGGACTGGATAAAAAGCCCAAGGAACCCTAATGAAGTGCTCAACACGTGAATGACTGAGCCTTTTAGTTGCCAAAGATAATGCCGTATGAAGCAAAGGCACACTCCCTGCCAAACCCAGCCCAGACTGCACGTATGAGCAAAATTAGTGCTTTTATAAAAAAACAGCTTTATTAAGATATAACTGATGTGCTGTAACATTCACTCATTTAAACCAACATTTTAATGATATTTATTCACAGACCTGTGCAATTGCTCCAAAATTTGTTCTAGAATATTTAGAAACTTTGGGCTAATTAGACATTTTTCGCCATTGACCACATCTCTTGCTCTAGCCCCTAGGCAACCATTAACCTACTTCCTGTTTTTATAGATTTATTTATTGTAGTCAGTTCTTGTAAATGAAATCATGTAATGGGTGGTCTTTTGTGACTGCTTTCTTTCACTTAGCATAGTGGTTCCAAGATTCATCCATGTTGTGGCATATATCAGTATTTCATGTCTTTGTGTAGCCAAATAATGAATCACTACGCAAATATGCCACATTCCATGTGTTCATTCATCATCTAATGGGCACTTCAGTTGTTTTCAGTTTTTGGCTATTATGAATAATGCTGCTATGGATATTAATGTAAGAGTTTTGTGTGAACATGTATTTTAATTTCTTTTGGGTACTTGCCTAGGAGTGGAATTGCTGGGTCATATGGTAATTTTATATTTAACTTTTTGAGGAATTGTCAAACTGTTTTTCACAGCAGCTGTGCAATTTTACATTCTCTCTGGCAGTTTAGGCTTTCTCCCGATGGTCGGCTTTCTCCTGATGGTCAGCTTTCTCTACATCCTTGGCAATACTTTTTTAAAAATTATTTATCTTTTTAAATGTAGCCAATCTTACCAATGTGAAATAAAAAGTCACCTGTTAATTTTATTTAAAATCCCTTTTATTCAATCAGTTTTTTTTTCCTGCTGCTTTCAAGATGTTCTCTATCTCTCTCTCTCTTTATTTTAACAGCTTGACTACGATGTTTCTGATGTGATGTCTTTGCATGCATCCTAATTGTAAACATCTCTGGGACGTGTAATGCCTTTCGTCAGATTTGAGAAGTTTTCAGCCATTATTTTCTCAAATATTCTTTTCATTTCTCTTTCTCTCTCATTTTTTCAGAGACTCATATTAAGTGTATGTTGGTAATTCACTAGCATCCCACAAGTATCTGTTCTTATATATTCTCTTATTTTCTTATTTTTCTTTATGTTCCTTAGCTGATATTTTTTAGCTCAGATACTCTGTTCAGCTCATCTATTTAATTTTTTAAAAAGTATCAGTTATTTTACTTCTAACTCCAGAAATTCTAGTGGTTTCATTTAAAAAATAATTCTGTCTTTACTGATATTTTCCACTTGATGAGACATTAAAATCATACTTGCAAAGTCGAATGTTTCCTGAGTGAATTCCGACTTGTCAGCCTGCAAAACCACGTGAAGCCATGAGCTAATCCCTTAAAATGAATCTCTCTCCGTATATACCCAGAGTCACCACAGAGTCATGTATTATTTAACAACAGGGATACATTCTGTGTTCTGAGAAATGCATCTTTAAGTGATTTTGCTGTGCAAACATTATACAGTGCATTTACCCAAATGTCAATGGCTTAATCTACCATACACCTTGGCTCCTAGACAACAAACCTGTAAAGCATGTTACTGTACTGAATACTGTAGCTTATTGTAGCACAACGGAAAGTATTTGTGTATCTAAACATATTTAAACATAGAAAAGGTGCAATAAAATACAGTATTATAATATTATTAGACCACTGTCATATATACCACTGCATCACTGACTAAATGTTGTCATCTGACACATGACTTTACATGTTTGTGTGTGTGTATAAGTGTGTAAGTACATAATTATAAACACATTCTATTGGTTCTCTTTCTCTGTGGACACTGAATAATAAATGCACAACCTTGTACATGTTTGTATGCTCCTGAATCATGAGAAAATGTCCAAGCTTTTCAATTCCCAGTATAGCCATCTCTTTCCCAGATTAAAAAAAAAAAAAATGAGGAGGAGGAGCCATCTCTTATCTAACATAACTAGTAGCACTGTCTCTGGCAACTGTAATGTTAAACAACTAATCTTTTTATTTTTGAGAAATGGTTTGGGTATGGAGCTTTTCTAATTCAGAAAGCTCTGAATCAGTTCAAATAACGACTAGCTCTTTGAATTTTATGGGCTGCCAGAAAGGCAGAGTAGTGACCATTCCATTTCTGTGGTTTGCGGGCAGCTAAAAAACCATTCTGCTCCCTCCAGTGTCTGCTAGGCTACTGTTTTCACAGCCGCTATCTTTGTAAAGTTACTATTTTTCAAGATTACCGTGAAGTTTTGGAGAGGATTCTAGGAATAGAAGAAGGCAAAATGCCACAAAGGTTCCTATTCTTAAAGAGATTCAGCTCTTTATTTACACTGAGCTCTCTGCATTTCTTAAAAATGTTGATTTAGGCAATTTTGCCAATGTTTTCCTTGCTTTTATGGAAGAGTAGATTTTCTGAGGTTCTTATTTTGGAAGTGTTTTTAGCTATTGATTTAGGACACTACATTCTTGGGTGTTCTTGTTTGTTCTGTTGGTTTTTAGTTTGTTTTGTTTTGTTTGTTGCAGTAATAGATAACAAATATAAATTTTAGTAATGGAAGTATGGTGTTGTCATAACAGTAATTTAAAAATGTGATATACTCTTTGAGATTAGAAAGTAGACAAACAATGATACGTCCTCAAAAAATATTGTGAACAGGACTTTAGGAAAGGTGTCAGTGATAGCTTAAAGGAGCATGAATAGAATGTTACCAGAAAATGAAGAAAATAAAATGTTTGTTATATATTGGCAGAAAGTTTAGCAACACTGTTGGCTCTAGTACTGTGAAGAAGAAAATTTAAGGTGAGCCTGTAAGCTGCTTTTCACTGGACTGAAGAAAGATATCGCAGTGCTTCAGAGAATCATTTACTTAAAAAGAAGTTATCTGAAATTCTTTAGAACATAAACCACAGATTTGATCATTAAAAAATAGGGCTTTTAGAATCTCAGGGATCTTTTCTCTCAACAGGCTTGTGAACATTCTAAGGTAGAATAGGACTAATCTATAAGATATTTGTGATTTTTGTCTAATGGAACATATTATCAATTGATTCATAGAAGCTTATGTATTTTTTAAATAATTATAAAAACTTGAGCTGAAAGACATAGAGAGGATATAAAGTAAAAGACTATACAGATTCCTACAAGCGGAAATCAGGCTAAGGAACCTGCTCAGATGCAAATATAGACTTCATCGTGTGGAACAAGGATAATGTGGAGAGCGGAGTCAGGTGGTCAGCAAACAGAGAAAAAACAAAAGGAGAATCATCTCAAGCAGTAGCATAGAGTTCTCAAGGAATTGGGAAAATGT
The DNA here is from genome assembly GCA_004027835.1 of Alouatta palliata. Taxonomy (NCBI): domain Eukaryota; kingdom Metazoa; phylum Chordata; class Mammalia; order Primates; family Atelidae; genus Alouatta; species Alouatta palliata. The sequence goes on from PVKV010013462.1 coordinate 28,921, forward strand.
TCTAGGCTGCACCCATGACTCTTGAGAGCCGTATTCTTCCAGGTTTTGAACAATAAGGTCTATATTGATTATCTTTTGACTGTTCCATCATTATATGTAGACTACGTGAGGATATATAACTTTTTTCTTAGTTTACAGTTTTTCACATTGAAAAGGACTATGCATAGGAAGTTGAACTTGAGGAAGCTCATCTGCACCTGGAAATCCCAAATGATACCATCACCAGACGAACCTTAGAAATTTTGGTGGAGAGAATGAGGAAATTTTCAATGTGAGATGGTTTTCAATTATTATGGCCAGAGGGAGAGTTCTTTCAGACCATAATTTCCAAAAATAGCAAAATCACCTGTGTTTTTTATTTATCAAAGGTTTGATAATCTTTGATCAACAGATGAGATGCAGGTGCCATCTGTCTGAAATGCTGTGAACTTTTGTAATAATCTTGACAAATGAAATGTGACAGAAATACCATTGAGTAATTTCTAAGTATAAATGTAATATACAATTTATTATAACAAATATTTTATAATATAATAAACATGTTATAAATATATTATAATAAATATATTATAATAATCAGGTGGCTTAGGCCTGATTCTCTATCTTGAGACACATGTCCTGAGTGCCCTGATATGACATATAAGCAATATGAGTACTTAGAAGATACCATGCTGGAGATAGCACTTGGAGACATCATATAGAAATGGAGCTGCCCAAGAAGTCACAACTATATTAGGTATAGGTTTTTGAATCTTTCCAGCATCAGTAATCAGATACATGAGTGGGACAGGCTTTATATATCTCAATCACATCCTTTGAGGCCTCCAAATGGCATACTAGACATTGTGAAAATGGGGTAAGCCATCCTTACTGTGTCATCTCAAAATTTCTAATTCACAAATTACACAATGTGTTGTATTGTACAAACACATATGATGGCAATGTGCTACTTACAACTCCAATTATTTTAATGAAAACTAGCATAAAATATAATAAACTGTGTTAAATTGCACAACAAAAAAATTAAAATCAAATATTATGGAAATTCAATATTAAATTAATCAAAGGACACTGTTTCAGTATAATTTTCTTGTTTTTGTTGTTCTATCTTCTCTAGAAGAACCACAATATGGTTTTCATCCCTAGCAACCTGTGTCTTTGGAAACTCATTTAATTTGAAAGATATTACTTTCTTTTCTGTAAAGAAAATGATATGGTTTGGCTGTGTCCCTACCCAAATCTCAGCTTTAATTTTATCTCCCAGAATTCCTACATTTTAAGGAAGGACCCAGAGGGAGAGAATTGAATCATTAGGGCTGATCTTTTCTGTGTTACTCTCATGGTAGTGAATAAGTCTCAGGAGATCTCATGGGTTTATCAGGGGTTTCCACTTTTGCTTCTTCCTCATTTTTCTCTCACCACCAGCATGTAAGAAGTGCCTTTTGTTTCCTGCCATGATTCTGAGGTCTCTCTAGCCACATGGAACTGTGAATCCAATTAAACTTCTTTTTGTTCCAAGTCTCAGGTATGTCTTTATCAGAAGTCTGAAAACGAACTAATATAGTACATTCATAGCAGTAGAGAGGGGCATTACTGAAAAAATACCCAAAATGTGGAAGCAACTTTGGAACTGGGTAACAGGCAGAGGTTGGAACAGTTTAGAGGGCACAGAGGAAGACAGGAAAATGTGGGAAAGTTTCGAACCTCCTAGAGGATTGTTGAATGACTTTGACAAAAATGCTGATAGTGATACGAACAGTAAGGCCAAGGTTGAGGGGGGTCTCAGACGGAGATGAAGAACTTTTTGCGAACTGGAGCAAAGGTGACTCTTGTTATGTTTTAGCAGAGACCGGTAGCATTTTGCCCTACAGATTTGTGGAACCTTGAACTTGAGAGAGATGATTTAGGGTATCTGGCGGAAGAAATGTCTAAGCACCAAAGCACTCAAAAGGTGACTTGGGTGCTGTCAAAAGCATTTGTTTTAAAAGGGAAACCACATGTAAAAGTTCAGAAAATTTGCAGTCTAATAATGCAGTAGAAACGTAAAATCCATTTTTTTGAGGAGAAATTCAAGTTGACTACAGAAATTTGCATAAGTAGCAAGAAACCTAATGTTAATCTGCAAGACTATGGGGAAAATGTCTCCAGGCTATGTCAGATACATTTACAGCAACCCCTTCCATAATAGGCCTAGAGGCCCAGGAGGAAAAGTGGTTTTGTGGGCTGGGCCCAGGGTCTCAGTGCTGTGTGCAGCCTAGGGACTTGGTGCCCTGTGTCCCAGCCACTCTAGCTGTGGCTGAAAGTGGCCAAGGTAGAGCTCAGGCAGTGGATTCAAAGGGTGGAAGCCCTAAGCCTTGGCAGCTTCCACATAAAGTGGAGCCTGCAGGTGCATAGAAGTCAAGAATTGAGTTTTGAGAACCTCTGCCTAGATTTCAGAAGATGCATGGAAATACCTGGATTCCCAGGCAATGTTCGCTCTAGGGACGGGGCCCTCATGGAGAACCTCTGCTAGGGCAGTGCAGAAAGGAAATGTGGGATTGTAATCCCTAGGGTCCTTACTGTGACACTGCCTAGTGGAGCTGTGAAAATAGGGCCACTGTGCTCCAGACCCCAGAATGGTTGATCCTCTGGCAGCTTGCACTCTGTCCTGGAAAAAGAAGCAAACACTCAATGTCAGCCTGTGAAAGCATCCAGGAGGGAGGATGTACCCTGCAAAGCCACAGAGGCAGAGCTTCTCAGGACCATAGGAACCCACCTTCTGCATCAGCATGACCTGATTATGAGACCTGGAGTCAAAGGAAATCATTTTGGAGCTTTAAAATTTGACTGTCCTGCTGGATTTTGGACTTGTGTGGGCCCTGTAGCCCCTTTGTTTTTGCCAATTCCTCCCATTTACAATGACTGTATTTACCCAATACTTGTACCCCCACTGTATCTAGGAAGCAACTAACTTGCTTTTGATTTTACAGGCTCATAAGTGGAAGGGACTTGCTTTGTCTCAGATGAAACTTTTGACTGTGTACTTTGGGTTAATACTGAAATAAATGAACACTTTGAGGGACTATTGAGAAGGCCTAATTGGTTTTGAAATGTGAAGACATGATTTGGAGGGGCCAGGGGTGGAATAATATGGTTGCCTGTGTCCCCACCCAAATCTCAACTTGAATTGTATCTTCCAGTATTCTCATGCTTTGTGGGAGGGACCCAGGAGGAGATAATTGAAACATGGGGACAGGTCTTTCCCATGCTATTCTCATGGTAGTGAATAAGTCTCACAAGATCTGATGGTTTATCAGGGGTTTCCTCTTTTGCTTCTTCCTCATTTTTCTCTGGCTGCCACCAAGTAAGAAGTGTCTTTTGCCTTCCACCATGATTCTGAGGCTTCAGCCATGTGGAACTGTAAGTCTAGTTAAACCTCTTTTTGTTCCCAGTTTCAGGTATGTCTTTATCAGCAGTGTGAAAATGGACTAACACAGGAAGAAAATGGATTAAATTATATATAATTTCTAGAACACTTTCTATAACAAATGCTTGTTATATGAAACCTTTAAGACATTTTCTAGGTTTAATGTTGTACATACTTTATAATGGAATAAGACACTGCAGAACTTAATTTTGTGAAAATATGTGATTGCCAAAAGGAGAAGTAATTGATCTTTAATTCTGGCAAGTGGAAATTTACATAGAACCCATTAGGTAGGTTTATTATAAATGAGGTCATAGTTACATACCAAAAGAACTTATATTCAGTTATAGAAAACCCAAATACTGTGCCTACATCCATATCACTAAGTGAGAGTGGGAAGGTAGACTCTTGATTATTCAAAAGATTCAGATTAATGCTAAATTACATGCATCACAAAATTAAGACCAGGTAGTAATGCTGGGCTTGGTCTGAACAGAGGATTTTGCCACATGGATAGAAAAACATTCTGGAGCATAATTCATTCTACAGAAAAAGTCAAAGCGGTTCAGAGTGTCTCGTTGGAAGAAAAAAAAGGTTTTTAATCCAATATGAGGTATTTTACTTAAAAATGTAAGAATTTAGCTGTCATACAGCAGTAGTCCTCACTGATGGGAAAACAGACTTTTAGAAGGAATGCAATTGATCAGACATTGGCAGTGATTCCTTTGTAGCTTCTTTTGAAGAAAATGCAAGTATCAACACAAAGATAAGGACAAAAAGCTGGAGAGAATATAACCGTGAGAAATACTTTTTAAAATCATAATCTTTTGTTTCCAATCAGTGTTTTCCAGGGATATGTTTTGTATATTAGTCTTGATTAAACATGGTTATTAGAAACATTTCCTCAATTGTTGCCAAATAATTTGTCATGTAGCTTACCTGATGATTATTAAATTTATATTGATAAACATTCTCTTGCCCTCAAGTCAAAGTTTATGATTTAACAAATATATATGTATGTATATATATATATAGACAAATAAAATATTTGAAACTAGTGCTTTAACTGTCAGTATAAAATTATTTCTTTCTATTTTCCATGAGATACCATGCATTTCTATTCCTGAGGTGTCTATAATTACTATAAATTGTATAAAAATGTTTGAAGTACTTGACATTATTATTTTGTTTCAAATACTTCTATCTTTCTAGAACCAATGCATGGATGTTTACATTGTATGCTTGGAGCTCTAGAGAGTAGAGTGATTGAACTACCTATTTCGGATGTCTGTAATAGTTCTGCTTATCTGAAACATACTAATCAATCTTGGAAATCTTTTTCACTGAGCCTTGAAGAGACTTTACAATACTTCTCAATACAAAACCCTAGGCAATTGCTATCACTCTATCTAAGCTAGAATAGGAAATAAAATATATATTTTCTATCCCTAGACTAGAGCTAAAAACTTATAGTAATATCTACTCTCCTGATATAGCAGTACAAATACAAGGCATGCTAAGAAATGACATCAGAATGCAAATTTTCTAGTCTGTCCGTTTCCTAACATGAATGATTCAATACATAAATTGTTAGAGTCCTGGGAGTACATTCTCATTATTATTGTCATAAGTTCTTCTTTCCTCAGGGGCTCATGGTATGATTGCAATTTCCTGCCTCATTTGAAGTTGGTCATATACATATGATTTGTTTTTATCAACGAAATGTAAGCAAACATGATGTATATCTCCAGGCATGTAAGTTATTCCTTGCACCTTGTGAATCTGGAAATATTTGTTGAGATAGAGCATTCACTAGCTTGAGTCTGGAAAGATCATAGGAACTCCTCATTACTGACATTCCTTAGAGTAGAAGATAAGTACACACTTGTTATTTTACACCATTGAGATTCAAGACCATTTGTTAAAGGAAATAACATAGTACCAGGTCTATCATAACTAATTCAGAAACTGGTACCTATACGTGAGTGGCTGCCATTCAAAAATAATAGTGATAATAACTGAAATACATTTCTTCGGCTTATGGACTGAGCAGTTAATAGCTTGTGAGCTATTATCTGGGACTGGAAAGATGCCAGTCTATAATACCCAGTGGAAAAATGTTTAAATTGCAATCCATACTAACTCTCAAGGTAGAAATTGTGGTTAATAAAGTAATATGTATAAGAGAAGAGGTTAGAAGACATAATTTTTTTAGCATGTTTCGTGTTTCTGTTGGTTTAATTTGACGAGGTTTTAATAAAAGATTTCTAAAGTAGTATGGAACTTCCAGAAGTTAGAGTGAGGATATTTATAAATATTTTCCCTCATAAAAGAAATATTATAAACACTAGGAAACTATGAAAATAAAGTAATTCAACACCCTTAAAATTAACCAAAGTCATCCCCCAATGCACTCACACATATGCACATACACACACACACACACACACACACACATACCTGAAAAACATTTTTCAGGAAAAAGTACTAACTGTTAGTAAGGGCAGTGAGGTCTTTGTCATTTTACGTAACGTTATTCCTACCTCCATCTTCCAACTCCATGTTGAGGTAGTCATAAAAAGCTGGCCAACCTACAGCCAACAAATGGGACTTATTTCTTTTCAGGGTTGGTTAAGAACACCATCCTTAGATAACAGGCAAAAGTTTGATTAAATTTTCACCTCCTTTGAAAAAACCCATTTCCAGTCTTGGTTTTTGATCTTATTCCATGCTTAACTGCATGAAAAATACCTATTTCCAGAAGCTTATTGTAAACAGTAATTATCAGTAAGAACAGATAAAGGCTAGAATATGACACTAAGATGGGGACTCATAAGAAAATATTTTGAGACATGCAAAGAAATAGGAAGGTGTGGCCCATACACAGTGCGTGTGTTGGTAGTGGGGATACCTGTTAAATGAAAAATCACTGAGGGATCCAGAAATTGGACTTATTATATAATGACTTTACATAAGAAATTATAAATACTTTAAATAACTAAAACTATATTTAACAATTAAGGGAAGGTATGACAATATCTCACTAAATAAAAAGTAACAATAAACAGATAAAAATAATTTTTAATAGAAACCCATAAAATTTGAGGTTAAAAAGTACAATAACTAAAATAAAATTATCCAGAGATGTGAAGCTATAGATTTGTAGAGGAAAAAATTATCAAACCAGATTTGTCAATATCTGAAGAATAGAAAGTAGAAAGGATTTTTAAGAAGGAACACTTTTAGTTTTCTTTGGCATAATATCAAGCATACCAAAATAGATATAATATAAATTATAAAAGGACAAGACAAAGAAAATAGTCAGAAAAAATATATATAGGCTGGGAGATGGTGGCTTAGGCCTGTAATCCCAGCCCTTGGGGAGGCTGAGGCAAGAAGACCGTTTGAGGCCAGGAGTTCAAGACCAGTCTGGGCTACATAGCAAGGCCTTTTTGCAAAAATAAATTGTTTTTAAACATACCTGGGCATGGTGATATGCACTTGTAGTCCTAGCTACTCAGGAGGCTGAAACAAGAGGATTGCTTTAGCCCAGTAATTCTAAGCTGCAGTGAGCTATGGTTGCATCACTTCACCACATATCCTGGGTGAAAAAACAAGACCCTGTCTTAAACAAACAAGTGAACAACAACAACAATAAAAAAATATGAATAAATTATAGCCAAAACCTTATGAAATTTGATTTTTTTAAACACATTAATACCACATCAAAGAAGCTCAATGAACTCCTAGTAGGATAAACTCAGAGATCTATACCTTGACATATCATAGTGAAACTGTCAAAGTAAAAAACAAAAAGAAAATCTGTAAGCAGCAGAAAAAGATGGTTGCTTATGTAGAAGTCATATTCAATAATAGTAAATAGCTGACTTCTCAGTAGAAACCATGGAGGCAAAAGACTGTAAAATTACATACTCAATGAACCTAAATGAAAATGATCGTCAACTAAGAATTTGATACCCAGCAAAACCATCCTTCAAATGGAGAAATAAACACTCTCTCAGATTAAAAAGCCAAGAGAATGTATCACCAGTATACTTGTACTGAAGGCTGAAAAAATTGATACTAGATGATAACTTGAATTCAAATAAGGAAATAAAAATCATTAGCAAATGTAATTATATGATTAAATATGAAAGATAACATACATACATTTTCATTTTTAACTTTTATTACCCTCACTGCTGTAGAGTACAAAATTAAACAAAGTTAAGCAAAAAGTAAATTTCTGAATTAGGGCAGGAAGTAGCATATTTCTAGAAATACAACATACTATTTTTAGGTCTACCCACTGATAGTTTTAGAAGCAATTAAATCCTACCTGTATTAATATCATAATACTGTGCATTCTGAGAAGCCATGGTAAAGTTTCTAACTATCATTTACCATTAAATGAACAAAAATTCCTAGGAGAAATGACTGATGTTGACTCCATAACAGGAAGTGTATAAGATAATCATTTTTTAGAGAAAAACAAAATTGACAAAAGTTTAGTTAGACTAATAAAAAAGAGAAGGTTCAAATAAAATCATACATGTGGGAGGAGATATTACAACTGATCTGATAGAATCAAATATTGTAAGACATTATTATGAACAATTACATGACAACAAAACTGATATTCTTTCCTAGAAACATACAACCTACCAAACTTAATCATGAAAAAAAAAAATCTTATCAGGCCAAAAACAAGTTAGGAGATGGAATTAGACCCTTTAACAAATAAATAAAAGCCCAGTACCTGATGACACGTCTGGTAAATTCTCCCAAACACTGAAATAAGAATTATGCCAATTCTTCTCAAAGTCTTTCAAAAATTTGAAGATGACTGCAGTCATTTTGTAGATCTAGCATTACTCTGATACCAAAGCAAGTCAAGGATACTATAAGAAAATAAAATTAAAGACCAATATTCTTGATGAATACAAGTGCAAAAGCACTCAACAATATACTAGCAAACAAAATTCAACAACATATGAAAATAATCAGATGCCATGTTCAAGGACACTGTATAATTTGGATGCAAAGATAGCTTAATATATACAAATCAAGAAATGCAATATACCACATAAAGAGAATGAAGGGTAAAAATTACATAATCATCTCAATGGATACAGAAAACTCATGGACAAAATTCAGCATCCTTTCAAGATCAAGTCTCTGAACAAATTAGGTACAGAAGAGATAAACCTCTACATGATGAAGTACATTGTGTGTCAAGCCCACAGCTAACATCATACTCAATTGTGAATAAGTAAAAGCTTCTACTCTAAGATTAGGAATAAGGCAAAGATGCCCACTCTCACTACTTCTATTTGACATAGTATTGGATATCCTAGCTGGAAAAAATTACACAAAAGAAAAAATTTAAAACATCAAAATCAGAAAAGAAAAAAACATTTCTGTTTGAAAAGCCAATGATAAAATCTTATAATGGAAGGCTGGGTGCAGTGGCTCACACCTGTGATCCCAGCACTTTGAGAAGCTGAGGTGGGTGGATCATTTGAGGTCAGCAGTTGGAGTCCAGCCTGGCACACATGGTGATACCCCATCTCTACTAAAAGTACAAAAATTAGCCAGTCGTGGTGGTGGGTGCCTGTATTCCCAGCTACTCATGAGGCTGAGGCACAAGAATCACTTGAACCCAAGAGGTGGAGGTTGCAGTGTGCTGAGATTGTGCCACCACATTCCAGCCTGTATGACAGAGGAAGACCGTCTCAGGATAATCATCATCATCATCACCATCAACTTATCTACAGAAAACTTGACTCTACCAAAATCTTGACTCTACCAAAATTTATTTGGTAATTTATTTATTACCAAGTAAGTTCAGTAAAGTTGCAGGACGTAAAACCAACATTCAAAAATCAGTTTTATTTTTATACACTAATGAACTATTCAATAAACAACTTTTAAAATTTTATTTACAATAGCATTTAAAAAGCAAAATACTTATAAATAAATTTAACCAAGGATGTGAATGATGTATACACTGAAAATTATAAAACCATAATGAAAGAAACTGAAGAAGACATAAATAAGTAGAAAGATACCCTATTTTCATAAATAGAAAGACAATATTGTTAAAATGACTTTACTACAGAAATGATATACAGGTTCAGTGCAATTTCTACTAAAAATTTAATGAATGTTTTATAAACGTGTTTAAAAATTCTAAAATTTATGTGGGAAAGCAAAAGACTCCAAATAAGCAAAGCAATTCTGAGCGAAAAGAACAAAGCTACAGGCACCACAATTTCTGATTTTAAATTGTATTACAAAGCTGCAGTAATAAAAGCAGAATTATACTGGCATAAAAATAGACACATAGACCAATATAATAGCATATGTGGCTCAGAAGTACATCTATCCATATATGGTCAACCAATTTTTGACAATGATAACAGGAAGACAAAATGGGATTATATTAAACTAAAAATCTTCTGTAGACCCAAGGAAAAAAAAACAACCTGAAAAGACAATCTATGGAATGGGAGAAAATATTTACAAACCATTTATCTGATAATGAATTAATGTTCGACTCCTACAATTCAGTAGCCAAAAAGCAAATAACCAGATTTAAGAATGGGCAAAGGACCTAAATATACATTTCTCCAAAGAAGACATGTGAAGCCAATAGATACATGCGAAAGTGCTCAACATCAGTAGTCTTCTGCGGAAATGTATAGCATGTTAAAATCCCAATGAGATCTTACTTCATACCTGATAAGATGGCTATTATTAAAACAATACAGAGAATAGCATATGTTGACGGGGAGGTGGAAAAAAGGGAACCCTGGTACTGTTTGTGTAAATGTAAATTAGTAGAGTCATTGTGGAAAACATTATGAGTTTTTCTCAAACAATTAAAAATATAGCTATTATATGATCCAGAAATTCCAGTTCTGATATTTATTCAAAGGAATTTAAATCTGAAAGTTGAAAAAGATACCTGCCTTTCTATGGTTATTGCTGAATTATTTACAGTAGATAAGATATGGAAACAACTAAAATGCCCATCAATGAATAAATAGAAAAAGAAAGCATGGTAATATGCATGAATTAAAATATTATTCAGCTTGTAAAAAGATGGAAATCCTTCCATTTGACTTAACCTGGATAGTCTTAGAGATCATTATGGATAATCCCAGAGGACATATAAGTAAAATAAGCCAACCCCAGAAAGAGAGACACTGTATGACTTCACTTACATGTGAAATCTAAAATATCTGGCCTCATAGAAGTAGAATGTAGAATGGTGATTGCCAGGGGCTAACAAGACAAGAAAATGGGAAGGTAATGGACAAAAGGTACAAAATTTCAGTGACATAAAATAAATAACATCAGTAGATCTATTTTACAGCACAGTGCTGATAGATAACCATACTGTATTGTATACTTAAAATTTGCTAAGACGGTAAGTATTAGGTTTAGTGTTCTAACCACAAAAACATATATAGTTATGATAATAATAAAGGGTGCAAAGAAAACTTTGGTAGATGATGCTTATATTTATGGCTTTGATATTGGTGATGATTTTACAGGTGTACACTTATTCCCATACTCATTAATTGTATCACTAAATGTGTGCAACTTTTTACATGGTAATCATATCTCCTCAAAGTGGTTAAAAATAAACCTGGCACTCATTACAATAAAAAAAAAACCAACAACAAAATAACCCACACCAATAGATGATACAGAAAAGGAGAGGGGAGAAAAATACAACAAATGAAAGCAGTTCATTTGCTGTTGTAGAACATAATCGATAATCAATTCTTTTTCTCTTCACTTTTCATGTTAATGGTCTGAATACACTAACGGAGGTAGAATGTCACAGTAATTATAAAAGGCCACAACTAGTGTTTACTAGAAACTCACTTTAAATATAAAGATTAAGATTTGCCAAAACAGATGGAGAAAGATGTATCATGCTGACATAAATCAGCAGAAAGCTAAGTAACTATTTCAAACAAAGCAGCCTTCTGATCAAGAAATATGATCTTTGTTAAAGTAGGATAATATATACGAAAAAATTAATTCTTCAGGAAGACACTGCAATTCTAAACATGTATGCACTTAATATCAACTATGTAAGACAAAAAACTATAATATGATGACTTAAAAGGTAAATAGACAAATATAAAATTATAATTTCAGTATAATACTGTTATAACTTATTAAAATTATAGTAAGACATATAAGTTATAATACTACAATAACCTACCTTATATGTGTTTTATACCCATAGCCAATCACAGTTTGAAAATATTAAATGAAAACTTTCAGAGAAAGAATTCATAAGTTGCAAATTACGCGTCTGTCTAGTAGTGTGATGAAATCTCATGCTCTCTCACTCTGACTTACCCAGAATATGAATCATCCCTTTGTCCGATGTATCCAAGTTGTATATACAATACCTGCCCATTAGTCACCCGGTAGCCGTTTTGCCATCATATCAACTGTCATGCTCTCAAAGTGCTTGTGCTCCAGTAACCTTTAAGTTACTTAAAAATGACCTGAAAGCACAAGTGCAGTGGTGATGGCAATTTCAATATTTCAAAGGGTAGTCATGAAGTGCTTTCTTTAAATAAAAAAGTGAAAAAAGTTGTATGTTGAGTTTACTAAGATGTACAGTAAAAATAAATCATATCTTAAATTGTAAAGAAGAAAAATATGTGTATATTATATATTGGATTTGCTACTATCTGCAGTTTCAGGCATTTATTGGGGTTCTTAAGATGTACCCCAAAAGGTACATCTTAAGGGATGTACCCTTAGGGGATAAGGGATGATTGTGCTATAATATATTAATATATAATTTATAATATAATGGTATATCAACCTTTAATAGTTGAAAAAAATAAATGATGGGACATTCATGCCATGGAATATTATTTAATAAAGAAAGAAAATGACCTTACAAGCCACAAAAGACACACTAATCTGATATGCATATTGCTGAATGAAGGAAGCTAGTATGTAAGATCACATTCTATATAATTATACTGTCATTCAGAAAAACGCAAAATTTTACAAACATTTAAAATATCAGTGGTTGCCACTAGTTCATGGAGAGGAGGGTAAATGAGTGAAGCAGAGGGGATTTTTTTTAGGATGGCAAAGCTACTTGGTATAATATTTGTAGTGGAGAGTATGTAACACTATACATCCATCAAAAGCAATAAAACTTTACAGGACATAGTATCAACTTTAATATGTGCAATGAAAATATCATTATATAATACGGAGTCTGTCCCACAGATTCTGGCTGAGCAAGGGCTGAAAGGAGTACTCAGATACAGGTATTTTGCATGACAGCAGCTAAAGGACTGCTGGAGAGTGAGCAGTCTCAATAAGCTGGCACTGCTCACTTTTATTCAGTACATGTGAAAGCATGGAGCCAACACAATCTGTGGGTAATTAACATTGTCATACCCCCTTGCAGGGAGCAGTCTAACATGTGGAAGATCAAAGGTTGGTTTCTGGATGACATAAATAAACACAGTTATCCAGTTAGATTCCTTTACACTCCCTTGTTACCTACTCTTTGCCCTCAGCCTCACGGTAAGAGAATCAGATGCCTTCAGCTTTATTCTCCCACAAAGCATTGCAAAACACTGTGACCTTTTAAGAAGGTTTGCATCTTTCCCTATAGCTTTTCCCACCATCCTGACCAATCTCCTACACTATAAAGCAAGCATTATCCTAAAACCTAAACCTAACAAGAGCACACACACACATACACACACACACACACACACACACATACACACACACACGAAGATTACAGGGAAGTATCTCTGTGAATATAAATGCAAAAATTCTCAATGAAATTCTACCAAACCAGATTCAATAGCCATGAATCCTCAGAATGTAAGGACACTTCAACATATGCAAATTGATAAACATGACACAGCATATTAACAAAATGAAAAACAGAAATAAAATTATTTTGATAGATGCAGAAACAGCATCAGACAAAACTCAACATCCCTTAATCATAACATCTTTCATGAAATTAGGTATAGAAAGTATATATCTTAATAAAATAAAGGTTATATATGCCAAAACTACAGTTAATATCATACTGAATAGGAAAAAAAGTCAAAAACTTTTTCTCTAAGGACAAGGATGCCCACTCTCACCACCACCATTCAACACAGCACTCAAAATCCCAGCTAGAGCAATTAGAAAGTGAAAGAAGTAAAAGGCATACACATAGGAAAGATGGAAGTTAAATTGCTCGTTTGCAGATGACATGATATTATATTTCAGAAACCTTAAAGACTCCACCAAAAAACTGTTAGAATGAATAACCAAATAAAGTAATGTTTCAGGATAAGCATTGAAAATCAGTCACATTTCTGTTTTCTAATATCGAACTATTTGAAAAAGAAATTAAGTAAACAATTTCATTTACATCAGAAAAAAGTTCTAGAAATAGTTTTAACCAAGGAGGTGAAACTCTACAACAAAAACTGTAAAATACCCATGAAAGAAATTGAAGAAGACCCAAAAAAGGAAAAGATATCTTGTGTTCGTGAATTTAAAGAATTAATATTGTTGAATATGTCTACTACCTAAAGCAATATAAAATTAAATTCAGTCCCTATCAAAATACCTGCAAATTTCTTCATGAAAACAGAAAAAGGAATTTTAAAATTGGTCTGGAACCACACAACGTCTTGAAGAGCCAAAGTAATCCTGAGCAAAAAGAACAAAACTGGAGGCATCATATTACCTGACTTCAAAATGTACTATGAAGCCATTCTAACCAAAAGCAGCATGGCACTGGCATGAAGACAGACACACAGATTAATAGATTAGGATGTAGAACACAATATGTGTTCACCAAGAACACACATTGGAGAAAGGACAGGTCTTCAGTACATTGTGTTTGGACAACTATACATTCACATTCAAAACAATGAAATTAGTCACTTATCTCTTATCATATGCAAAAACCAACTCAAAATGGATTAAAAGACTTAAATGTAAGACCTGAAACTGTAAGACTACTAGAAGAAAATATGGGAGAAATTCTTCATGACCATTGATATGGATAAGAATTTTTTAGGTAAGACCTCAAAAACACGGGCAACAAAAGCAAAAATGAACATTACACTAAAAAGCTTTGCACAGCAAAACAACCAGCAGAGTAAAGAGGCAATATATAGAAAGGGAGATAATATTCACAGGCTACACATCCAACAAGGGGTTAATATCCAAAATATTTAAAAACTCAAACAACTCAATGGCAAGAAAACAAATATTTCTACTAACAATGGGCAAAAGATGTGAATGGATACTTCGGAAAGGAAGACATACAAGTGGCCAACAGGTGGATGAAAAGTTACTCAACATCACTAATCATCAGGGAAATGCAAATGAAATTCACGATGAGATAATACCTCACACTTGTTACAATAGGTGTTATTTGAAAAGACAAAATATAACAAGTGTTGTCAAGGATATGAAGAAAAGTGAATACTTGTATACTTTAGTGTACAGACACTAGAGAAAACAGTATAAACGTTCCTCAAAATATAAAAAATAGAACTATCATACGATTCAACAATCTCATTATCCTCATTCATATATCCTCATTACTGGCTTCATATCCAAAGGACTTGAAATCAGTATGTCAAAAAAAAAATAAATCTGCACTTTCATGTTTATGGCAGCACCATTCACAATAGCCAATACATGCAGTCAACCTAGCATTCCATTAACAGATGAGTGGATAAAGAAAATGTGATCTACATATATGTACACACACACACACACACACACACACGGGAATACTATTAAGCCACAAGAAAGAACAAACTCCTGTCATGTGCAATGACATGGACAAACCTGAAGAATATTATGTTAAGTGAAATATTCTAGGCACAGAAAGACACACTACATGTTCTCACTCACATGTGGAATATATCAAAAGTTATCTCAGGAGAGAGTAGAATGGTGCTTACCAGAAGATTGAGTGATTAAGGAGGAGGAAACGTGGGGAGACTGAGTCAGAAGATACACAATCGCAGTTAGATACAAGGAATACAATAATGACCACAATAGGAAAACCTATAGCTACAGCTACTAGGCAAGTGGCCTGGTGTCAAGGGGTAGAAGGGAAGAGGATAGAAAGGGGAGGGAGAGAAATGAAGAATGAGTACTAATGGTTATGGAGTGTCTTCATTGGATGGTGAAAATGTTTCAAAATTGATTATGGTGAAGGTTGTACAGCTCTGTGAGCATATTAAACCCACTGGATTTTATATTTTACATAGGTGAATTGTATGATGTGCGAATTATATTTTTTAAAAGCTGTCAAAAATCAAGCTTAGAGATTATCAGATAAATTTCCCATTCACATATGGTGAAGAATACCACTTTACTTTGGTTAAATTAGTTAATAGATACCTGAGAATATTAATTCCTTTTAATGAAATGTGTAGGAGATTCTTCTGGAAAATTACATTAACTTTGGTAATATAATTATATTGAAATTTAATTTATAAGAATGCATATTGTATAAATGAATTTAATATGAATTAAGCATATTCTTAAAATGCTACTCAAATGGCTAACAGAAATGTGAGATATTCTTAAAATATAATTCAATAGTTCACAGAAACAACACAGGAAAAATACCTGAAAAGGTAGTACCCAAGTGGAGATATGTAGAAGGATAGGCAGAATGGTGCTATGTTTAAAAGCATGGAGTCTGAATCTAGACTTCCTAGCCACTATTTTCCCTAGTAAACTTGGGAAATTTACTTTCTCTATGCCTCATTTATATCATTATGAAACAAATATAATAATAGTTCTGTGATAAGATAATAACTCTTTTATTAAAGAGGATTAACTTTGTGTGTGTGTGTGTGTGTGTGTGTGAGCATGTGTATGAAATACTTACAAAAGTTGTTGGCACATAATTACTACAGACGTGTTAAATATTAATATGGTACTTAAAATATTAAGTATCGATAAAAATCAGTGGTATTCACTCACTTTACATATTAAAATGCCACTTTCTGGTCCAGTTGCAAAATCCCAAAATGTAGACCATTTTGTATGTGATCCTGAAGGTTACCATCAGCACAAATCATGGTTATTTCACCTTAGTTTCTCCCTATATCCCATGAGGGCAGTTTTGTGTCACTGTTTCCATGAATCTTGTTGATGAAATGCATTTGCTACTGTGTTGATTCAATGTTTTCTATTTCCACCAAGGAAAACTAAGGGACAAAATAGTCATAAACAAGAATAATGTATTAATAAGGTGTTACAAAGTACCTACAAATTACTCCACAAGTTTTATAATAAATTTCTGGAATATATTACATTCTGCTGTGTGGATTCTACTTTTTCTTTTGATATTTGATAAATGCATTAAATCTTTATAAGAATTTATGAGACTATAATGCCTCTATGTGTCTGTTAAACTCACCTTTTCCTTTCATAAAATATTTCCATTCTTTTGAAATGATTTCTGATACCACCAATTAACATTTTCAACACTATCAGTAGCACAAAAACTTAAGTAGGAAGATGGACTTCAGAGAGATAGCTGTGTACCAAAATTGTGATTGATGTAGTAAATGGAAATTGCTTAGACAATTTTAGGTAATTTGTAAACTCTGAGTTTTGACTCCGTGTCAGCACACAATGTGATCAACAATTTTAAAATGAAATAGTATTTATTATATAAATACAGTATACATGTATGCACATACATCCACAGTATGTGACTGGAAAATAGTCTTGAGGTGGAAAGCTGAAGAATTTGCAAATTTGCTAGGGATTTATTTTGTTTGAGGCAAAAATAGGGATAATGACATCTTAAGCAGATACTTTATGATTGTATCCTACATTAAAATCTACTCCATTAGTTATATTTCTAAGTACTGTCAATAAATATAGTCCATATTAGATAACTTAATCTTCAACTGTTAATATAATGTAAAAGAAATTCTGTAGTATTTTTGTTTGTCAAATTTAAAATATGAAGAAGAAGTATACAAGCTTATTTTAAATTCACTATTCTTTACATCGTATCTCACTACATTTTCATTATTTAGGAAAACATCCTTTTGATCATAACATTCTAGAAACAATACTTACCATTACATGCAAAGGATAACTGTTTATTTGTATTTGAAGGTTAATTGAAAGGATAGTGAGAAGTGTATTATCACAATCTTTCTTCTATAGATATTTTCTATTATTCAACAAGATTGAGATTTCACGATATCAATTTGTATTTTTTATTATTCTCATAAAATATGAGTTTTTTAAAATTGATACATAATATTTGTACATGTTTATGGGATACATGTGATATTTTGTTATATGCATAGAATTGTATAATGATAAAATCAGGATATTTAGGGTATCCATTACCTGGAGTATTCATCATTTCTGTGTGTTGGAAACATTTCAAGTCCTGTCTTCTAGCTATTTTAAAATATATAGCACATTTTTATTAAGTATATTGTCCCCGCTCTGCTGTCAAATACTGTAACTTATTCCTTTTATCTAACTCTATACTGTTGTTGTTTTGAGA
The DNA here is from genome assembly GCA_004027835.1 of Alouatta palliata. NCBI lineage: Eukaryota > Metazoa > Chordata > Mammalia > Primates > Atelidae > Alouatta > Alouatta palliata. The sequence continues at coordinate 46,914 of PVKV010013462.1, forward strand.
CAGGGTCTCACTCTGTTGCCCAGGTTGAAGTGCAGTGGCATGATCTTTGCTCACTGCAACTTCTGCCTCACGGATTCAAGCTATTCTCTCACCTCAGCCTCCCAAACAGCTTGGACTACAGGCACATGTCACCATGCCTGGCTAATTTTTGTGTATTTTGTAGAGACGGGATTTCATCATGTTGCCCAGGCTGGTCTCGAATTCCTGACTTCAAGTAATCTACCTGCCTTGGCTCCTAAAGTGCAGAGATTGCAGTCGTGAGCCACCACATCCAGCCTATCTAACTCTATACTTGTATTCACTGACCATCCTCGCTTCATCTCCCTGGTACCCATATACTATTCCCACTCTCTGATATGTGTATCGAATATCACGTGTGAGAACATGCGATATTTGTCTTTTTGTGCCTGACTTGTTTCACTTAACTGAATGATCTCCAGTTCCATCCATGTTGTTGCAAATAAGATGGTTCTATACCCTTTTAGGGCAAAATAGTATTTCACTGTATATTTTCTTTATCCATTTTTCCCTTGACGGACACTTAGGTGGATTCCGTATTGTTTTGCTATTGTGAATAGTGTTGCCATAAACATTGGGGAGCAGGTATCCTTTTGAACACTGATTTTCTTTCCTTTGAATAAAAAACCAGTAGTAGAATTACTGTATTATATTGTAGTGCCAGTTTCAGTTTTTAAAGAAATCTTCATACAGCTTTGTATAGCAGCTGCCTTAACTTACATTCCCATCAACAGCGTATGAGGGATCCTATTGCTCCACATCCTGGCCAACATCTGTTACTTTTTTGTCTTTTTATAATAGTCATTATGATTAGGGTAAAATGATGACTCATTGCGGTTTTGATTTGCATTTTCCCTGATGATTAGTGTGTTGAGCATTTTCTCATTTACCTACTGGCCATTTGTATATCTTCTTTTGAGAAATGTGTATTCGTGTCCTGTGCCCACGTTTTTTTCATTTACAAAATTATTTATTTGATATACATATAATCAACATGTTACCAGGGATTCTGCATTGGGATGGATCCTTTAACCAAGATCAATAGAGCCAGAGCTGTGGACCAGCGATTCCAGTTCCTGTGATAGGCAGCAGAAAATCGCAGACAACACCAAAAACGCAAGCTTGAAGCAAAGTTTATTGAAGATACACTCTTAGAGGCAGAGCGGGCTGATTTCTGTGTGTGAAATCGGCCCCTCTTTACAGAGCTTAGGGGGCTTTTACGGCGTTTATGGGGAGGAACTGAGGCTTGGGCTCTGTTTGAGAGATAGGTTGATGTCATTTTATTGGCAGTTTACAGTTATATAATTAAATTTAAACTGCACATATTCTGTTCTCACCCATAATTCATTAAGAAAAACCCACTCCGGTGGGAAAAGCCACAGGTAAATTTTATTATAATGCTGTATAATTAGGATGGGGTTAGTGGGGGTTATGGCCTGGATGGACTGGCCATGCGCCTCTTAAGGGATTTTTAAGAGGCGCCCCAGTTTTTCTTTCTCCAGAATGTGCTGGCCACAAACTTTACCACAAACTCCATCTGTTAGGGTGGCGTTAGGGTGGTTTGGGGGCTGAATTTAGTTGGGACAGGGTCTGTCTAGGTGACAGCCTTTTTGCTCTTTTCTCTCCCCGCCTCCCAGCTGCTAACGTCTACCTACCTACCTAACAAAAGCGTAAGGTTTAAAAGATCAAATAACCTCAAAGCACTCAGCACCATGTTAATACTCTTCTGTTGGAATTAGTTTTGCTTGTATGTTTGTTTCGGAGACAGCTTCACAAGCTGGTGATTGATACTCTCGGCTATGTACAAAACCATGCATAGAATTCAGAATCCCAGCTTGTAAAATAGCGATATGGTCATCATTAGTGGGAAATTGTTCTCACAATACTGAGCAGCGAATAATACTAAAATAGTGGCTAGTATTCATTCTTAAGCATTTGAAATGCTTTCGATTTTAGCCAACAAGGATATACATTTTTTTGAACTTTTTTTTTTTTTTTTTTGAGACAGTCTCACTCCATCACCAGGCGCCAGGCTGGAGTGCCGAGGCGCGACCTCGGCTCACTGCAACTTGCACCTCCCAGGTTCAAGCAATTCTCCTGCCTCAGCCTTCCGAGTCGCTGGGACTACAGGCACGTGCCACCATGCCCAGCTAATTTTTTTTTTTTGTATTTTTAGTAGAGACGGGGTTTCACCATGTTGGCCAGGATGGTCTCGATCTCTTGACCTCGTGATCCACCCGCCTCAGTCTCCCAAAGTGCTGGGATTATAGGCGTGAGCCACCGCGCCCGGCCCACTTTTTTGAACTTTTAAAAAATTTCTTTGACTTACCTGTGTTTTATTACTTTTTTCTTTCTAACTTTCATTCTAGGTTCAGGGGGTACGTGTATAAGTTTGTTACCTGGGTAAACTGCTTGTCTTCGGGGTTTGGTGTACAGATTATTTCATCACCCAGGTTATAAGCATGTTGCTTGATAGGTAGTTTTTGTATCTTCATCCTCCTTTCACCCTTCCCCCTTAAGTACACTCCAATGTCCATCGTTCCCCTCTTCGTATCCATGTGTACTTAGTGTTTAGCTCCCATTTATAAGTGAGAAAATGCAATATTTGATTTTCTGTTCCTGTGTTAATTTGATTAGAATGATGCCTCCAGCTCCAGCCACTACTGCAAAGGACATGATTTTATTCTTTTTTATGGCTGTGCAGTATTTCATGTTGTATATGTACCACATTTTCTTTATTCAGTCTGCCATTAACGGGTATGTAGTTTGGTTCCTTGTCTTTTCTATTGTGAATAGTGCTACAGTGAACATATGTGTGAGTGGAACTTTACGGTAGAACAATTTTATTCCGTGGATAGATAACCCCGTATTGGAATTACTGGGTCGAATGGTACTTCTGTTTTAAGTTCTTTTAGAAATCTTTAAACTGTTTTCCACAGTGGCTGAACTAATTGACATTCCCACCAACAGTGTATAAATGTTCCCTTTTCTCTGCAATCTACCAGTATCTGTTGATCTTAAACTATTTAATAATAGCCATTCTGACTATTGTGAGGTGGTATCTCATAGTGATTTTGATTTATATTTCTCTACTGATTACTGATGCTGAGTATTTTCTCATATGCATGTTGGCTTGCATGTATGTCTTCTTTTGAAAAGTGTCTGTGTCTTTTATCTACTTTTTAATGGAACTGTGTGTGTGCGTGTGTGTGTTTACTGTTGAGTTGTCTGAGTTCCTCGTATATTCTGGATATTAGTCCACTGTCAGATGGATAGTTTGCAAATATTTTCTCACATTCAACAGATTTTCTCTTCACTCTGTTGTTTCCTCCTGCTGTGCAGAATATTCTTAGTTTACTACAGTCCCTTTTAGTATTTTTGTTTTTGTTGTCTGTACTTTTCGGGTCTTAGCCATAAAATTTTCCCAGTCCAGTGTCCCCTACGTTTTATTCTAGTATTGTTATAGTTTTAGGTCTTACGTTTAATTATTTAATCCACCTCGGTTTGGTTTTTGTATACGATATGATATAGGGGTCCAGTTTCATTCTGCTGCATATAAGTATTCTAATTTTTAGACACTATTTATTGAATAGGGTATCCTTCCTTCAATGTATATTTCTGGTGCCTTTGTCAAAAATCAATTGGCTATAAAGATGTGAATTTATGTCTACACCCTCTATTCTGTTCTGCTGTTCTATATGTCTGTTTTTACGTCAATACCATGTTGTTTTGTTTACTATAGCCTTCTTATATATTTTGAGGTCAAGCAATATGCTGTTTCCAATGTCTTTTCTTAATGAGTCCTTGCAGTTGAGACAAATACCATCTCTAACCTTCTACCCCTGACGCAGACACACACAGACACACAGACACATTCTATGGTCTGAGCCTATGAGACCTTTTTGGTTAAATCTCATTGAACTCTTTTTATACTACATTTCCGTATCAATGAATTTGCCCACAGTGTCAACTCTGGAATACTCTTTCCTGCAATTTTCCCTGATAATGCCTTCTTAGTTTATACATCTTTGAGATTTTGTTTTAATTCCTATTGAAGTATGCTTACATGTTGAAGGCTATGCACTATTTCCTTTTACTAAATAATGAATAGCAAAACATATAATATTCTGTAGGTTATTTTTGTGATGGTCCTAGGAAGTATAGTAGTAAAAGCACTTCAAAATTATATTAAGAAATATGTAAGTGTTTTTTTAAAATTATTTAGGACATGCAATCTTAGGGGAATTTCTTAACTTTCTGAATATCTGTGTCCTCATTTGTAAGTGCTAAAATATAGAAGAGCAAATTAGCAATAATTTAAAAAATTTACTTAAAATCAATACAAATGCTTTCATAATTTGCAAATACATTAATTTAAATATTATAGCATTATTTCTTTCTTGTAGTACTCTAAAAGTTCACAGAATGTAAGGAATATGTTTTTTGGAAAAGTCATAAGATAAATAGTTCAATAATCAAAGTAAGCGCTTTAATTGGAATCACAAAATTATTTTAATAATTAACAATTTCAGGCTGAATGTGGCTGCCCACATCTGTGATTCTAGCACTTTGGGAGGCCAAGGTAGGAGGATTGCTTGAGACATGCAGTTCGAGACCAGCCTGAGCAACATGGCAAAAACTCATATATAAAAAAAAAACCCAAAAAATTTAGCTGGGCATGGTGGCACGTGGCTTCCAGTTACTCTGGAAGGTGAGATGAGAGCCTGGGGAGGTAGAGACTGTCACTGCCTTCCAGCCAGGGTGACAGAGGGAGACACTGTCTCAAAATATATATATATATATTAACAATTTCAGTAAACAGATACCTTTAAAATAAATGTGATTTTCCTATTAGTGAAAATTTGATTCCACCAATAAAAATACCTATCTTTGTTTTTACCTATTGAAGCAAATGGTATTTATTTTCTTAATTACTTCAAAATGAATTAACATTCCATGTTACTAAATAATCAAATTTGTTCTATTTGTTATTTATAACAAGTTACTCTATACCCTGGAAAATAATCAGCTATCACTGTACTGGAACACTATGGCTCGTAAACACTTACTGCTGTCCCATTCATTTAAGAAACTTACAGTTTTTTTTTTTTTATATGCATCAACTTAAGTAAACTCCAAGTTGAAACTTTTGGACTACTGATCACTTCTTAAATAACCAGCATATATACAATGAACCATTCTAAATACCTTAAGGTATACGGTGTATTCATTTTTATTGAATTCATGCATAGCATTATTCTAGAGTGTGAATTCTAATTAGAATAAACACAAATAATACTTTGCCACTATGGATTATGAAGTAATTTTGTTAAATGTGGCCTATGTAATGCTTATTCACATTTTATACAAAAGTTTAAAGAAAGGTAGTTTAGAGTCAAGAGCATAATTTATATTTGCTACCAATCTTTTAACTCCTTTAAGTTGAATTTAACAGAAGTCTCTCTTTGAAAACATTCTGTATATTTAAAAGAATCCCTTCTGTATAATCTAACAAATATGAAAAATGTTTTTTTGGAAAACAGCCAAAGTCTTTGTCCTTATTCCTACTCAACATAAACACTAACAAGAGGAGCAGTCTATAGTATATATTTATATTCTAGTGGATACCTGATTGTAATATCTGCCAAAATCCCTGCCAAAATGAGATATTGTGAGGCCTCAGGGATGCTAATTATTTGTTTTTGTTATATTTGTATAATAGAAGCTATAATTTTGTATTCAATTGAATAGCTAAGAAATATGAAGACTCAAACAAAGCTATATAATTATGATTCATACACACCAAAGTCTTATTACTAAAAAGGTACTAATCATATCTTTTTGAGCACAGTTTCACTCCTTAAAACGTTGCCTTGAATTCCTGAAACTACGTATTTGTTATGGCTAGTCACAACTTAGTGTTTAGCTAGTTAATGTTGCATAATGATACCATAGGTATCATACAGGAAATAAACTGGCATTTCCCATGAGTGTACTGAAAATATAACACGTATATCAATCAATTTTAATGATCCATGTAATCTTGTATTCCATATCTCATAATCACTAAAGTTTTTGTATATTGTTTTATGAATTCTAAGCTAAATAATCCTCCATGTGCATCGCCTGTAGCAATCTCTCTACCTCACAAAGCCAGTACTAATGTGCATTAACAATAGTCCCAGATGGATGACAAATTCCTTTATTCAATGAGATACTTCTACTTCAAGGTCCTTCTCTGCCTAATAAGATTGAGTTTTTACAACAAAGATCCATTTCTGGCTGTCAATGCTATGTTCGTGACAACAGTTTCTTTAAATATTTCCTCAGATTACAACTGTTTAATATATCTTGATTCATATCAAATAGACATCCATTAATTTTATTAACTGCAATTTAATCACAATAATTATGTTCTGGCTAAGCAAAAAGAACAACGTTGGAGATGTCATGCTACCCAACTTCAAATTATACTACAGGGCTACAATAACAAAAATAGCATGATGCTCGTACAAAAACAGATATGTGGACCAATGGAACAGAATAAACAGCCCAGAAATAAGGCTGTGTATATACGACTATGTAATCTTCAACAAATCTGACAAAAGCAAACAATGGAGAAAGGATCCCCTATTCAATAAATAGTATGGAATAATTGGCTAGCTATATACAAAAGACTGAAACTGGATCCCTTCTTTACACCATATACAAAAATTTACTCAAGATAGATTAAAGAATTAAATATAAAACTTAAAGTTACGAAATTCCCAGAAGAAAACCTAGGCAATGCCATTCTAGACATAGCAATTTGGGCAAATATTTTATGACATAGACCAAAAGCAATTGTGACAAAAGCAAAAACTTGCAAATGAGATCTAATTAAACTAAAAGGCTTCTGCAGAGCAATGGAAGGTATCAACAGAGTGAACAACCTACAGAATGAGAGAAAATTTGGGGAAACTACAAAGCTGAGAAAGATCTAATATGCAGCATCTATAAGCAACTTGAATTTACAGGAAAAAACAACTCCAATAAGAAGTGGACAAAGGACATGAACTGACACTTTTCATAAGAAGACATACATGTGGCCAACATTTATAAGAAAAAAAGCTCAGCATCACTGATCATTAGAGAAATGAAAATAAAAACCATAGCAAAATAACATCTCACACCAGTCAGAATGGCCATTATTAAAAAGTCCAAAAATAATCTATGCTGCCGAGGTTGTGGAGAAAAAGGAATGCTTATACACTATTGGAGGGAGTATAAATTAGCACTACCATTGTGGAAGACACTGTGGTTGCCTCCTCAAAGACCTAAAATCAGAAATACCATTCGACCCAGCAATCCCATTACTGGGTATCCACCCAAAGGAATATAAATTGTTCTGTTGTAAAGACACATGCATGCATACATTCATTGCAGCACTGTTCACAACAGCAAAGACATGGACGCAACCTAAATGCCCATCAATGGAAGACTGGATAAAGAAAATGTGGTACATATGCACAACGGAATACTATGCAGCCATGAAAAAGAATGAGATCATGTTTTTTGCAGGAAGGTGGCAGGAGCTGGAGGTCATTTTCCTTAGCAAACTAATGCAAGAACAGAACAACAAATACTGCATGATTTCACTTATAAGTGGGAGCTAAATGATGGGAACACATGGACACATAGAGGGGAGCGACACACACCGGGCCTACTTGAGGGTGGAGGTTGTGAAAAGGGAGAGGGTCAGGGATAATAAGTAATGAGTCCTAGGCTTATTACCTGAGTAACAAATCCATCTGTATTAAAATCCCCCAGGATACAAGTTTACCTGTATAACAAACTGGCACATGTAGCCATGAACATAAAAGTTAAATAAAAATAAATTATAAGAATTATATTTTGTTAAAAGTTTCTTACACTACTTTGTATTTATCCATTAAATGTTGTTTTTTGAAGTCCTTTATGCCATTTTTTGATGGCTTTATTTCAATAGGATGTGTATTTTCTTCTATTATGATCATGATTTAATATAAAATGAATTATTACTTAATTTCTAAAATGATGCTTTTGTGGGGAGTAAATTCAAAGTAAAAAGGTCAAAAGACAGAATGGATAGCTAGCTAGCTAACTAACTGTCGATGTATAGGTAGATAGTAAAAGAAATAAAAAGAGAGATAGGAAGAAAGAAAGAAAATTCACAATAAAAGTAATTTAAACCATATTTAGTTACTGGATAATGACATGTTATGGTGATTTTGCTTTTATTTCTACTTTGTCATATTCACAAATCAGATACCATCAGCATTGTTATAAGTTGTCATTTAAAATAAATGCTACAGAAAGACATCACTTTTAAATAATAATGTAAAATAAAAAAGCCAGGATATATGCATATGGTTAACATAGTTAAGTCTGATTAAAATTATAACCTAAGAAAACTATAAGTTAATAATTCAAGAAAAACTGTTAATGCTCAACACTAGAAGAATAAAAATAAATAAACCCAGAAACACTCTTATGTTAGAATGTAGACCAACACCAAAATAAACTAAAGCTATTAATTTATGTGACATATAGCAATTACTGTTAAGTGAAAATACTTTTTGATATTTTGCTACAAAATATGAGGTCAATTCTCCATTAATATAGAAATAAAATAGTATAAACTTGTCTATACATCTTCAGACAAAAAACATTTTATTTTAGAAAACCTCAGAAATATATCTGTTTTTTTTCCTGATTGATAGTAAAGTAGGAAAAATGGAAAGAGTAACTAACAGGAGAATTTAACATCGTTATGTTCACTGGCTTCTCATCATTAAATATACACGCCTATATGCTTCATTTTATATTACTACCTTTAAAAATTGTGTTTTGCTGTATTTTAGAAATACGCTAACTTTAGGAAATATCCCAGCCATATTGTTTATTATTCATCTGCATAGAAATACTTTTAAAGATGGTTGTCCCTTAAATATATATTCAGATACTTGTCTAGTGATAAATCCTTACATACCCTAACATACCCACAGTGAAGGTACCCAATATTGTAGATGCTCCACCTCTTACACTCTCAGCCTACATCTCAGTTCACCCGCACCGTCTACAGACAGCTTCTAGGTGTGGACGGATTCTGCACCTGTTTCTCTGCTGAAGGCTTTCTGCAGTTGATGCCCTCAAGTCTGCTCTCAAAAAAAAAAAAAAAAAAAATGAAGGGTAGGAATCCAAGGATAAATATCACGGACTTTAGGTTCCACAGTGGGATAAATGTGAGGCATGCTCCACATGATGGACCATAGCAAGATTCAGTCGAGTGATCTACAACATTAACTTGTTCATTTACCTCATGTCTCTAGGCGTTCCTTCTTCCTGGTTTCATGTTTCCTCACCTATGCTTCCTGGAGATATCTCTCAAATTAACTAACCATACCTCAAACCCTACCACAGGGTTACCTTCTGGTGGAAACCAAGCTAAGACAGTCAAAATGCAAAAAATTATCTTGTGAACACATATGCTACTGTTAATGTGAATTTAATACAATGATTTGTCAGATTTCTTGCTCGTTCAAAGAGAGCAATTTAGCAAGTCAGTTTATTAGCTGAAGAACTATGCTTTCAAGTTTTTTCTTTTGTGACGTAACTGGCATAATTTAAAAAATTAGTTCTTTTAAACCATGAAGATTTCAGTAAATCATTTGAAGGAGAAAATACAATTTCATATAAGCTTTCAATCATATTTTGCTGGCTATGTTTCATTACCACTCTGTTTCATTTGGCCCATTTAAACTTTAAACGTATTTACACAATGGCTATTGTGATGCCCACAACTAAGTCCTATGAATCATGCAACAATTATTTTAATACCTGCTCAAAAACAGTTACCAGGCACAGGGATACAAACATCACATTGTCGTGTAAAATTAGAATCATTTACAAATGCCAAAGTTGTTGATGACTTCCTGTTGAATTTTGAAGGATTGATATAATTTATCAGGGCTGTGTGGAGAAGAATATTTAAGGTAACAATACAAAATGTTTAATCCATAAAACTTTTTTTTTTTTACATCTTAAATTTCAAATTATTTTTTCTCTGCTTTTTAAATACCTCATGTTTCTTTACAGTCAATTCTTTCTTATATTGTTATCATCTAAATTATATTGCTATTTTTGAGTTTTGGGTACCACGTTAATTTTTCCTAAGTTTACTCATATTTTAAAATTTTTGTGGAATTTAAATTTTATTATAGTAAGCTTTAATTTTCTGTCTTCTCTAGTTTTCCCAACCTACTCTAAGTTGCTATAATTTGAAAATTTATTAAAACCGTTTTAATTCTATTCCATCAACACTGTTTAAGTCAGTTTTCACACTGCTACAAAGAATACCACCAAGACTAGGTAATTTAAAAAGAAAAAGAGGTTGGCTCACAGTTCCACATGGCTGGGGAGGGCTCAGGAAACCTACAGTCATGGTAAAAGGAAAAGCAGGCATGTCTTATATGGCTGCAGGCAAGAGAGAGAATGCATGTGTAGGAGGAACTGTCAAGCACTTACAAAACCATCAAATCTTGTGAGAACTCAGTATCACGTGAATAGCACGGAGGAAACCACCCCCACGATCCAATCACCTTCCACCAGTTTCCGCCCTTGACACGGGAGATTATGGGGATTACTACATGGTTAAGTTTCTCTTTCTATGAAGGGAATAACCAAGGCATTTAGATATTTTCTTAAAAAGAAATCAGATAAATGTGTGGTAAAACATCCAGGTTTTAAGATAGATTCATTAAAAAGTATTGTGTGACCATGACTTCAAAGAACTTCTCTGAATTTCAGTTTTCTATAAAAAAAAATGGACGCAATAACTTTGCAGGACTTAATATAAATAGTCTCATCAGGCAGTCATTGTCAATACTCCATACTTGCAGTCACCACGTAGACTATAAGTATAGCGTATTGGAGTATAGACTTGTAGACTACAGGCTTGTAGTCTGCTGGTGATAGCCTAAATTCGTCTCAAAACTACCTCAAAGCAAAATTTAGCAGAGAATGAAAATAAAATTTACAACTCTATGAAACCTGAAGGGTTCTAAAGACAACCACAATAGTTTAACCTGCAGGAAGTGTGCACTTTGACTAAAACAAATCTTAAAGTTAATGAACTAATGTCAGTATTCACGCTATGGTAAAACACGGTGATGATACACTGGCTGAGAAAATGATGGACATGGCACATTATCATAATGTTCATTTTGATGCTAAACTTTCAGTTTAGGTTTTTAAATCAGGTCAGAGACGATTTATGCACACCCATGTTTATCTATTCTGTCAGTCATTTCCTCTCCATTTGAATGTGTGGCATCCAGCATTTAATCGAGTTTCTAAAAGGGACTAATTAATCATGAAATATGTTTTAGCTAGGTTTTCAGGATTAAGCTCATTTGTGCAATATCTACTTGAAAGCAAAAGATTACACCTGACTGGAAACTGAATCATGCTATTATCTCGCTAGATAGAATTATGCAGTAATAGCCATTCTTTTGAAACAGCATGGATTCCTTCAAACATAAGTTCGTAATTAAGACTGGGTTCTGCTTTGCATGGAAACTGTGAAAGATAGAATTTATTAGCTCATTAGCTTAGGGATTACATGGAAAATGCTAAATTGCAAGACTCAGTCCTCATGCTCTTCTGTGTTCATTTATCAAAAAGAAGACAAGGGGAATTTTAGGCATTCAAAGTTTTAAATTAAAATGTTTTCTTTGTTGTAGCCTATTTGAAAATTAGGAATTTTTAAATTAGTAATTCATATCCAATAAAATAAACTTAAAAAAATACCCAAGATGAAAAAAATAGAGAAAAGAAAAAGCAAAAATTAACTATATGCCCAGCAGCCAGAATTGACTATTATTATGTTAAATGCCTTATCACTATTTTCCATGATTTATCCTGGAAATTTATTTGTTGATTTATTATAAACATATAATATTGAACATTACTATGAACATATAACATATAACATTTGTTTGTACATTTAATATGAATATGTTATGAACATATGAGCAGATGGTATTATTCTGTTGGTGATATTTTATAGTCTGTTATTATTTACCATCAATATATGCCAACTCCTTAAGACATTTTCTTAAGATGATTTTAATGGCTGCAAGTTATTCCATAAAAGAGATATTTAAAATTTGACTTAAGATTTCTACCATGCTTTTATATATTTAGAAATTTTTTTATTCTCTACTTTAAAAATTGACATAAGCTACATCCTTCTGCATTCAACTTTAACGTTCATGATGAAACCCTTAGGTCCATATTTAAAAGTAATATTACTGGGTCAAAGAACATAAACATATTTGATGATTTTGATATGTATTTTCATTTATGCTTACAACGTATTTTGTCTCAACTTTGACATCCTATTTTATGTTTTTAATTGGTAGGAGACATCTGTGTCATAAGTTATGTATCACCACACCTTCTTCCGAGAACTTCAGTCTTCCTTGCCTCTCAATAAAATGACTATCCAAGGGCCAGTCATATTCTGAAAAATTAACCCATTTTATTACTGTAGCTTCATAATATACTTTGGAATTGGGAAGTGTGTTGCTTCCAGCTTGTTCTTCTTTCTCAAATTTGGCTTGGCCATCTGTGGTCTTTTACACCATATGAAACATATAATTGTTTTTCCTATATATTTCTTTAAGAGTATCTTTAGGATTTTAACAGAGATTGCTTCAATCTATAGATCACTTTGGATAAAATAGTAAGTCTTCTAATTTATAAAGAGAGGATGTCTCTTCATTTGTGTCTTCTTTAATTTCTTGCAACAATGTTTTGTAGTTTTCAGCATACAAGTCTTTTTTCTCCCTACTTAAGTTTATTTCTAAGTATTTAATTCTTTGTGTTACTATGATAAATGGGATTGTTTTCCAATTTTGTTCATTGTTTTCCTATTTTTTTCATTATTATTAGCATATAAAAATGCAACTTGTTTTTTATGTTGAAATCAGGATCTCAAGGAGATATTAGCAATCTCATGTTCATTACAGAACTATTCACAATATCCAACATGTAGAAACAGCCTTAATGTCCATCAACAGAAAAACACGTAAATAAAATGTGATAAATATGTACAATAGAATATTACCGAACCACAAAAAAGGTAGAAAATTCTGAAATATATAACAACACAGATGAACCTTAAGAACATTATGCTAAATGAAATAAGCCAGTCACACAAAGACAAACACTGCATGATTCCAGCTATATGAGGCCTCCAAAACAGTAAAATCTGTAGAATCAAAGTGGAGTAGTGGTTGCCAGGGGCTGGGGGAATAAGCAGTTACTAATCAATGGTAATAAAGTTTCAGTTAACCATGATGATAACTTGTAGAAATCTGCTGTACCACTTCGTACCTATAGTCAACAATATTGTAAAACACACTTAAAAATTGTTAAGAAGGTAGATCTCATGTGGTGCTCTTCCCACAATATTTTTTTTTTTTAAAAAAAGAACTAACCTAGATTGGATCAATAAACTCTTAGCTACATTGTATTCCCCAATGCTTCTCTTTGAGTTGACTTGGAAAAAAAATGGATAATTGAAATTATTTTATTAGACAGACTCCGGAGAACATTGAAAGGCTGATCAAAGAAGTCACTCTACTGCCAGGAAATAAATTCACATGTGAGTTGCACAGAAATCCACTGTTCAAAAATGTACTGTACTAATCTATATTATGTCAGTCCAAAGAAAAAAAGTACAGAATGCAAGAAGAAAAACAAAAATTTTTAAAGATTAAAATATTAGTAAATTTACATGAATAATAAAACATTAATAACTAAGTTGCTGGAGGTTGAAACAACATAAAATTAAAATAAAAAACAATGTTAGAGTTAAATTACTCAGTGTATACTTTCTTGGAGTAGTCTAGTGATATTGATTAAATTTGGGGATTGTTAAGTGAACACGTTTAGATTTATTACAACCATTAAAAATAGGAGGAATGATTCCCTTTGAAATCTGGCACTAGACAAGGATGTCCTCTCTCACCACTCCTATTCAATATAGTACTGGAAGTTCTAGCCAGAGCAATCAGGCAAGAAAAAGAAATAAAGGGTATTCAAATAGGAAAGGAGAAAGTCAAATTGTCTCTGTTTGCAGACATGATTGTATATCTAGAAGACCCCATCGTCTCAGCCCAAAATCTCCTGAAACTGATAAGCAACTTCAGCAAAGTCTCAGGATACAAAATCAAAGTGCAAAAATCACAAGCATTCCTATACACCAATAACAGACTTAAAGAGAGCCAAATCAAGAACCAACTGCCATTCACAATTGCTACAAAGAGAATAAAATACCTAGGAATACAACTAACAAGGAACGTAAAGGACCTCTTCAAGGAGAACTACAAACTGCTGCTCAATGAAATAAGAGAGGACACAAACAGATGGAGAA